>CM074438.1:6355522-6425522 GCA_037101425.1 Elopichthys bambusa
TTTCATTTGCGGGTGAACTATCCCTTTAAGAGTTGAGTCGTCCGGGCTGTTAACGGCCAATCGCTTCCTCTGACTCTCAAGTGACTACGTAAATGAAGCTTACGACTGAAAAATGACTAGTGGGAAGTCACTCCCATGAGGGAGCACTTCAGATGAATGCTGTAGATGAATGAGGTTAGAGGAAATCTATACCTACCAACAATATACTTTGGGGGAAAAAAGCACCAGGGAGAAGTCTGCATTTAGTGGGTTTTCAATGTCAAGGCTACAAATGTTTAGAATTTCAAGGCAGGAATTATACAAACCTTGCAATGTATATAAAGATCAAAACTAAAGAGACATGGGATCCATAATGTGACTGAGTGGTTACTGAAGGCCTCCTCTGTATGCGGTGTGGTTGGGGGGTCCTGGTGTGCCCCAGTCACCCTTCAGCCAGGCACAAGAAGGCCCCCTTGGCACACAGGGCCCGTGTCTATTTACTCAGCTGGGGCCACAGGCTGTGTGTGGCACTAGGCCAAACAGGCTTTACTCTTACTGCCTCCATCCCACTCAGACACACACACACCCTCATGCAAGACATGACTCTGTTTATTTTAGTAACAGGCAATGGCAGTGAAGTTATTTTACAACCGTATTCGGTAACAACTACTTCACATTTACCTTGTTTCAAGCTGAACTGCTCAAGCAATTCATGTCATTATGGCCACAAACACTAACATCTTCCTTTCTAAGGCAGAACGTTTCAAACCTGAGCTACATGACAATACAATAACCAGAAACTTCCTTGTCAAAATAGACAGAGCATTACATGAACACTTCAAAAGGTGTGTTAGATATAATGAACATATTTACAATATATTTGCAATGATTTTTCTGGTGATATACAACTAAGCATCACTGTAAATATCTAGCTTTTTATCTGTCAATTAAGCGTCATTACACTAGTTTTACAATGTAAAGACAGGTGGTTTATTAACATCTGTGACTTAAACTTCAGTAGCCAAAATGGTGTTAGTGTTGGTAAGTTTGATAGTTTGATTTATTTCAATGGATCGATTCATAACCTTATAATCAATATATGTTTTTACACACACACTTATATATAATATATATATATATATATATATATATATATATATATATATATATATATATATATATATATATAGGTTTAAAATGATTCATATTATTGTATACATTTAAAATAATTATATAGACCAATGTAATATAAATAAAATATAGCTTACAGTTGGTCAAACACTGTTAAGATTTGAAATCTGAAAATATTTTCATAAAGAACCGGTCTCTAATCATCTGTGTTTTGAAACCGAAAGTTTATTGTTATAACTTTACAGAGTTCGGTAACTATATTGCAAACACTTCAAAGGTTAACTATGCTGCTTTTCTCTAGGACTTGTAACAAACCCCTGAGAAGAAAGACTAAATTCATTTTTTCCCCTCTCTCTCTGTGGTTTACAAGTGTGTTCAGATTGAAATGTCTAATAGTTGTCTGCAATGTGGGTGGTTTCTCTGGCCCTTAAACACCCCCTCTAAACAAACACCGGAGAGCACATTCGGCTCACTGTTCGTGGAGCACGAAGGCCAGGCCGGATTCGCTCTGTTTGCCGTCCTCCTGCACCTCACCCCTTAGTCAAAAAAGAAAAGAAAAACTCAGGCTTTCTATCTCAGAGGACATAAATCAATCGTTTATAGGGGCTCTCATTTTCCCCTCTCTTCAGCCAGACCCAAGAAAAATATTTGTTTTGCGCGAGGCAGCTGAGGACAGGTTTTCCCATTATCTCAAACAGTGACACAAGCGGGACGTGGAGTCGGTCTGCCCGGGGCAGGTGGCTTCCAGAGACGCTGATGCATTGGGCCGAAGCCTCTTGCACCAGGACGCCTCATTACCTCGCTATGTGGATCTAAGCCTTCAGCTGCAAGCCCAATTTGCTTAATGAAGAAATGCATGCAAAATGCATGATTAATAGAGTGCTAATGAAGAACTACAAAAAGAAGCAGAACAGCACTCTTAAAATGAGAGCTCTGGCAAAGAAAATCACAGAATTGCAATCCTCCTGAGAATGATAAACTTGAGAAGCATTCACTGCATTCACTGTGGTGCTGCTGTCATGGTTCTGTGAATCTAAAAAATTGAGTTCAAACACGACTTGTGAGGTAAACTGGGCTTACAAACGAGAACAGTTTTGTTCCTGTTAGGACAAGTACAACAAACTTTAAGTATGAAGTAAGTAATTTATTTGTCACTAGCAGCATCAAAAAGAAATGGGAAAAAAAGGCAAAACACATCCCTTGTCGATCATTGTTTGGACAGACATGCAGTTCTGTCCTCAAACAAAATATTTAAACAGATTAATTTGCTACTTCTAGTATCACAAACTTTATCTTCAAGAACATTTGCATTGGGTGGGCGATATAAGCAAAGTTGAGCATGAGGAGTGTTTTCATTAATTCCTAAAGATAGTACAGGCATAGACAGGTAGGCTACATGTAAACATGACAGCCAAACTTAGTGGAGAATCAGTTTCACACAACCAGTCACAAATTAAATACATTTCACAAGCATTTAGTACACAAAAATTGCTTCATTTTTAAACGGACATCACTGAAAGTACGGAAAACTTGCGGTTCGGTAAGAGAGTCAGACTTTCAGTAAATGCACTGACGAATTCAGTGAGTTATTTGTCAGACTGATTCTATCCAGAAAATGTGTACTGGTATTTCTACTAGTTTATCATTTTAACCTGTATAAATGCTCACTCTTAGCCTAGTTTGCATTGGGAAAGCGCTTTTGATTAGTTTTCAGATGGGAAAGAAATGTCACTTTCAAGTGATCAGGTAGTCATCAACGATCAATCAAAAAAGAAAAAGTGCTAATTTTTGATTGGTTACAATAGCATATTGGGTTGTACTTTACTTTCTGATTGGCTAAAGTCAGTGTATTGGCTGTACACTTCCAACATCTTTCACTTATAAATTATAACTACTTTCACTTGCTTTCTTATTTGGCTTGGGATGCTAAAAACAGTGAGATGCTGTTGCATAATCAGTTAAAATGACCAAAATGCAGATCATTATTCTTTACAGAGGATTTTATGTAAACTACATGGTGAAAGAATTTAACATAGACCGTGTCTTCAATGGCAAAGTCCTTTTTAGACAGCTTGCTACTGGTATAAAGCTCCATGGTGGGTCCAACATGGACTCAAAGGGGAAAGATTAATTGTTTAGCAATGTTTAGGGGTTTCCTCCTTGGGGAAAACATGGGCCCCGTCCAGCAACATCATAAAAATAGCTGGGATGAAGTGAAGTGCAGAGAGGCGGAGTCGTATACACAGGATGGAAGGGTCGGTATGGCCCCGTGGGGGTCACCGCTGAGATCACCGTCCTGCACTTGCGTGCTAAGCGGATCACCACAGAACCACAGTGTATGACAGTTCCACTTATGAGAACCAGAAAGTGGTAAGACTAAAATGATAGGTTAAAATGCAACCAATTATACTATCAGACATCAGAGACTTGAATCGTGGTATTTCAACGTAACCTTGGGGTCACTCCACAGGGATGTCAATCGTCTCTCGTTCAGGGCAAAACGTTGAGGAATGCCACAAGAGTCATTTCCTTTACATGTCCAACAAAAAAGGTAGATGTTTACAAAGACACAGGCCTGAAGGGATGACTATTTATTTTCCTGCCTGTTCTGCAGAGCACAAGCTGGTGTGGTGTTCACTCAACAGCCATCCATTTGTGTGCCATGGGGTTTATTTATACATTGCAAACCTTCATCAGGCTAATTTGATTGCGCAAAAGAGGGGAAAGGGAAGAGGGGAAAAAATGCTTATGAAAACGCAGCTGCTGTCAGGGGCCAATACTCTCAAAACAAAAAAGACGCCCTACAAGATGTATCTTACAATAATATACACGTGATCCAGAAGGTCACAACAGAGGTCAGCCGCAAAACGTCCGGCAAATTCTTCAGCAAAATGCACCGTGATAGGAAACGGCCCATCATAATATTACATTCGGCCTGTTACTTCAGTCAAATGAAAAAAATAACGTCTAGCAGATCTTAATAAATGAAGTTCTGTCGACCCTGGCGAGGTAAATCTTCACTTACGAAGCGGAACGGAAAGCTCAAGCTAATAAAGCCACGGAATGAGTCACTGGCTCCGTTTCACCTTCGGAATTACTAATAGTCAAAACTCTAAATTCTGTGGTCATTCCAAAGGAATTAAGTCATACGTACTTGATGTGGGGATCAAAATCCTGGAGAGATCTGAGAGCGAAAGCTCATATTTGAGAATTTATGAGCACTGTAACTTCAAACCTGTTGGGGAGGATAAGGAAGCTCAATATTTACATTTTTAACCCTGGATGTTACACCGTGATTACAGGAGAGCAGCCGCTTTATTGCGTTGACCTTCACCCCGCTTTCAAGTCAGGAAGGAAGTCATTACAGGGTTTTTTTTCATACAGCTGACTAGACAGGAGAGGTGCGGCGTGCCAGTTAACATGTACTACCTCAAAAACACACGCCCATTTCATGCCCCGCAATTAAGACAAAGAATTTAGAAAGCTGATGAGGCTAAATTAAGTCAATTAGGGGAGCGCGCCGTGCAGTGCTCAGGTTCCAGCCTGGAGTTGGCCTGCGTCTGATGGGGGAAATCTAATTTGATTATTTGGGATTGAAAGGAAATCCAGTCTGATTGTTTTGAAATCAAGAACACAGGAGGGAGAAGCGCTCGCTGTAAGGGCCAGCTGGGAGCAGCTCACTGTGTGCGGCTGAGTTTGAACACCAAACGATATCCCTCCGGCGGCAAAACACACAGAGCTCACGTCTGTTCAATGAGGACTGTAACCGAATGAATTAAATAAAACTTGTGTGATCATTTATTTACCCTCATGTCTTTCCAAACCTGTAAAAGTTGAAGAATGTATTGACCTCTCTTTTTCACGCAAGGAAAGGTAATGGGAGCTCCAGTTCAGGTTTGACATCAAACCCATGCTTGAAAGTCTTAATTTGTTTTCATTATATGGAGAAGAAATGACAAATAAATGTATAAATATATGAATTTCAATGTAGCTTTTGGATTAATATGAGGTAATAAAACCTGCATACTGTATACACTACTGTTGAAAAGTTTGGGGTCAGTAAAATTAACGTTTCTGAAAGAAGTATCTTATGATCACCAAAGCTGCATTCATTTGATCAAAAATACAATTACTGTGGGTTAAATTAGGTTCTAGCTGAGAGAAGTATGAAATAAAGATTAGAAGAATCATTCAAGGAACCATTAAAGAACCAGAATTGTTATTTAAAAACTGCAGCAGAGTTAAAATTCCTTACAATTTCCAACATCTCAATATATCCCTACTGCCAACTCACACTCTGAGCATGTGACTAAGGTGGGAAGTCAGGGTGAAGAGGTGAGGGTTCTGCATGAAGGCCAACACCAAACGCTGCATCCATCAGGCCTACAGCCAGTGACGGACAGATAGACCGGAGCGTACATTCCGGCTAGTGTGGACCACCCAGTGCAGACCACCCTTTCCACCAGGGCACAGACAGGATGGCTTCAACACTCAAATCACATTGTTCCCATCTTCCCTGGCTCACAAATAGCCCAAAGAAGGGGTGTGTGATATCACGATTTTAGATTGTGAACTATTAAAATGTCTTCACGATCTGCCTTTGAAGAGAGATCGTAGTATCAGTAGCAGTTCTGCTGCCGTCCCAACATACTGTACAACGCGATGTACATTCTCATCACATGTTTAGCAATGCAGTGGTAGGGTTACACTCACATTACAGTGCAGTTCTTCACCATCATGAAAGTTTATTATTTGCATGCATTTTAAAGCCTTGCCAGTTAAACTTCTTATTTGCACGCTGTTCTGACATAAGCTTTCTGAGCGCAGACACCCAAAATACCTGTCAGACAGTGTGAGTGCTGAGCTAAATTCTCTTTCGCATCTTATTGCGCTTAAACTGTCAAATGCACACAAGGTTTACATAAACACAGTTATTTATATCTTAAGTTAACGTAAACAGTTCAGATGTCAGTAGTTTATTAGATCTGTGCATTAGGTCTTAAAGTGACAGCAGCCTAATAAACCTGCTGCTATCAGAGTCATTAATGTTAATCAAACATCAAAATACAAAGAGAAAAAAAAAAATCACTCACTGCTCCTGACTGAATAACTCCAGTATCTTTATGAATCAGTGTACATTTAATTGGTGTTTTATTGTTACAATTGTTTATTCAATTTCTAACTTGAATGCTACTCTTACAGTTTTATTTGTCCTATTATTTGTAATTTGCATCTTTGTTCTTTCTTTTAAAAACAAAGATAAAACAGTAATAGTAAGATTTTGGTCATATCGCCCATCCCTACTTTGGCCTAAATGGTCTGTCATTCTTTTTTCTTTTGTTACCTTGTAAGGCTAAATTTTTAAAATATGGAAATCAGTTTGGCTGTGCTGCTCAGTGACTTGAGCAAAACCAACAAAATTCACAAACAAACAGGCCACAATTGTTAACCATATTAACCACAAAAACATCTAAACAGCATGTACGGAGCAATCATGCTTATTTTGCCCTAATTATTTAAGCTCAGCTGAACAGAATAACACTTCAATGGCTCTGAGGGACCGCAATTACATTTCTCCACTCCATTTGCAAAGTTGCTTTCTTTAGTAAACTGACGGTGCACTGGGTCAGGCTTTGGAAATAAAAAAGAGAGACAGACAAATCCCTTAGGTATTGTTTACAGCACAAAAAAAAAAAAGTGCTGATTCCCTTGATAAAGAGATTTTGAAATGCAATTACTCAGGTTGCTGGAATTTTGTTGTTAAAAAAACCAAAAAGAAAACACTTGGACCGTGTAAGATGGAATAGCACCGCCACCTAGTGGTGTTAATAGGAACAACACAGAGCTTAAAACAATGTCATACCTGTTCTTTTGACTTTGTGGATGGAGATGATTCATAGTCTTTTTTTGTCTCCAGGATTTTTTTCACAAGCCCACCTATGAACAAATGAAAACCATTCAATCTCTCATGATTTAAATTCATTTTTTAATTTTCATTTCAGGCTGAATTATTATTGGACATGACTCACCATGTTTGTCATCCCCTTGCAGTTCAAGTGAATTACGCTGTAATGAAAAATAAGTCAATTTAGTCTGAATCATGCTGATTTTTTAAAAACCTAAATACTACATGCATATAAAGCGCCAACACTACCTCCATTTCTGGTATGTCAGAGGGAGGCGGAGCTGTCTCCTCCACCACAAACTGCCCATCTTCATCATCCTCATCTTCAGAGAACTTCTTGCCATCCAAAATGACCGTTGCAGGGGTCTTGCCACTGCCCAGCCTGAGAAAACCAGTCATGCTTAAATTCAACTTGAAGAGTTTTTTTCTTAGTTTTTAATTAACACTGATGTCTTTTTATCATACACTACCATTCAAAAGTTCGGGGTCAGTAAGACTTTTTTTTTTTTTTAAATAAATAAATTAATACTTTTATTTAGCATGGACAACATAATAAAAGAATGAAAGAATCCTGAAAAAAATGTATCATGGTTTCAGTACAACTATTTTCAACCTTGATAATAATAAGAAACATTTCTTAAGCACCAGATCAGCATATTTTTCTGAAGGATCATGTGAGACTGAAGTCTGGAAGCTTGTTTCTGCCACGGAATAAAAAATAAAAAAAATACTTTTTATATCACAATTCTGATATTTTTTCTCAGAATTGTTAGTTTATATCTTGCAATTGCGAGTTATAAAGTCCAACTTACAAGTTTATAACACAATTCTGAGAAAAAAGTCAGAATTGCGAGTTCATATCTAAAAAAGTAAGTAATTTTTGGGTCAATTACGATTAAAAAAAAACATTTTGCCCCCAAACATTTGAAAGGAAGCGTATATCCCTATCACAAAATATTAAGAGGGTATTTCAGGTAAGAACCCCCTACCTATGGTAAAATCACTGTAACGTTGCCCACTTGTAGCTTACTTCTTTAATATAAAGTGGGAAACTGATCTCTCACCTCTCTGCTGGGGTCACATCAGCGTAGCTCTCCTGTCGCTTGACACGGGGGGCTGCTGGTCGAGCACTGCTGGGCCGCGGTAATCTTCTACTCACAAAAACATTGCAAACAAAAGAAGAATGAATATGTCCACTTTAAATACACAAACACTTTTTTGTAAGGTATGCATGTGATTTTAAGCGTGGGGAGTTTATGTAATGGCAAGTTCCTATATGGCTAAATGCTTACAGAAATAGTCCTGAGAGTGATATCTATCTTGTGGTTTGATCTTGCGGTACAGTGCAGTGAAAGCAGTGAATTTGCATCAGTGACTTCCACTGCCAGACAATCTCTCACGGGGACATACATGATACACTCCATCCACCCACAATCCCCTCAACACATTATCACACTGGGTTACTTTGTTATCATTGGACGGAAATGTTTTATTTTTAAATCAACACACTTATGGGATCATTTGCACTAATTAAGGAAGTTAGGAAAGAAAGAAAGAGAAAAAGAAAAGAAAGAATGAAAGAAAGAAAAAGAAAGAAAACAAACCTGAGTGTTGTTTGAGGTGGCACAGAATCAGTTGCTTCTCCATTCTCAATGGGGACTGGTTTCTCTGCTGAAGGGATGTCCCCTTCTGGAAGAAGAAAAAAAATGTTTTGGAGGTTTCCAGAAAGGGTTGAATTAATTTATTAAATCAAGGAAGTTCTGAATTTGAATGAACAATTAGTATTTAGCTGTTTTTTTCCTTTCTATAAATATATAAATATATTCTTTGACACGTGAGCAGTTCATGATCTGGTGTTTTCTGTCTCGGAGCGGCTTGGTTTGCAGGAAATGCTGCTCCCCACAAACTCATCTCCGCAAGTGCTATGCGTTTGAGTAGCTTATAATGGGCATTTCAAAACACAACATGCAGCAACCATCTTCCCAAATTTGTAATATAATTTTATTCATTTTATTATCATTATTATAATATATTCAAATTAAATGGAGTCCATAAAAACAATGTGAATGTAGCCTGAGACAACTACAGTAGAGAGATTTTATTATGCTTTATATATGACAAAAATAAATACATGATAAAATATTCAAAATATGATTTTTGAGTTAAATTATGCAGCCCTACATGCAGGCTGTATGTTTGTTTTGGTTTTGTCTTAAAATTTTTCTCCATGCTTCACACACTCATAAAATGGACTAACGAACGGGATTACGTTTTTGTGATTCCCGCTGATGTGCCCTGCTCTGCTGATTGCTGTGGTGTCGTCATCGAGTGTTCCTGTTTGCGGTCCTGGAGTTTGCACTCGTTTGGCTCAGTTGCATTTGAGATGCAGTTCGACACGCGTTGCTTGATGTTCCCACTCCATGAGGGGACTAATCTGGTTACTTTTTTTTTTTTATCTACCGCTCATTCGGTTTGGACTGTTGGGTTAGATTTTTGTGTATTTTTCACTCCGGACTATGCATTTGACTCAGATTTCATAATCGTCTGTGGTGTTTGATGTTTATGCTGTATGGTTTCTTGTATTTGTCCTGTTTTTGATGTATTTTTTGTTTGTTGATTGTAAAGCACTTTGAACTTGGGAAAAGCGCTATATAAATTAAACTTGTTATTTTTGTTATTAGGTGTGGCAAAAAGTTAGTTTTGAACCCTGGAAACAGGTATGTTTTAAATAAAGCTACACTTACCTCCTTCACTTTCAGTCTCATCTGAAACAGAGATACACAATCCATGTTATAATTTTAGACAACTCACATGAAACAACATCTGATTTGCTGCTGTGATTTTCATCATGGTATTAAAAATTCTATTGAGACTTTCACAATAGATATTACTATTATTAATACTATTACTGATTGCTATCAGGATGTGAAGAGAGTTTCAACCAAGTATAACAAAAAGTGTTTATAAAAAATTGCCTACCCTAAAGGATTAGTTCACCCAAAAATGAAAATTCTGTCATCAATTACACACCCTCTTGTCGTTCCACACCCATAAGACCTTTGTTCATCTTCGGAACCCAAATTAAGATATTTTTGATGAAATCGAGAGGTATATGACTCGCCTATAGACAGCAATATAATCAACACTTTCAAGGTCCAGAAAGGTACAGAAAACGATGAGAATACTTTTTGTGCGTAAAAACAAAACAAAAATAACGACTTGATTCAACAATATCTTCTGTGTCATTCTCATATGTTGTTTACGTCCAGCGCTTCAAGGTTCTACGTTAGAACGCCGACTCATTATTAGCCGGCTCCTGCATCAGCATCATACGCATGCGTCGTGCTGCTCATGTGATCAGCTTTGGCAAATACTGAACCAGCATTCAGACATAAACACGGAAGCCTTCACTGTGCTTACTGCGTCACCTACTTAAGGATAATGACAGAGAAAAGATTGTTGAATAAAGTTGTTATTTTTGTTTTGTTTTTGCGCAAAAAAGTATTCTTATCGCTTCGTAATGATATGTTTAGTACCTTTCTGGACCTTGAAAGTGTTGATTATATTGCTGTTTATGGACGAGAATATACCTCTCGGATTTAATCAAAAATATCTTAATTTGTGTTCTGAAGATGAACAAAGGTCTTATGGGTGTGGAATGACATGAGGGTAAGTAATTAATAACAGAAATTTCATTTTTGTGTGAACTAACCCTTTAGTTGGGTTTGTAAAAATTAGACATCTTAGGTTGACTTCAGACTCAAAAGAACTAAACAGATCAAGTTGGAATGGCTATCAAAGGCTTCAAAGTGTTAATGCACTGTACATCAATAATTAATAGGGTCTGTTAAGGGAGAAAGGTTTAGTACCTTGACCTCCTGCTTTGGGCCACCGCCTCTGTCCTTTAGCCGATGAGGGCCTTGGGATCCGGGAAGGACTCTCAGCCTGAAAGGAATGAGGAAAGCCATTAATTTTCATGTATTATCACTAGGAGTTCCGAAATCACTCAAGATCACCTGAGCCTTCTTTCTTTACAAACCCCCTAAGACAAAAGTCTTCTAGGCTGTTGTTGCAGACATGAAACATCATCATAGGAGGAAACAGATTCACTTGGGATAAACAGAAATTACCTCAATTTCAGAGAGATCTGTAGGCTGAATGAAGACAAAACAAAATGCAGAGATCCTTAAGACTTTCACACTTATGTTTATAGTACAATTGCTTTAAACAGCTGCACCACTAGCAAAATCAAAAAAGCTCACTACTCCACATGAGAAGCTACAAAAGCTGCAAAGACACATAGACAGGAAGCAACATGGCCCACAAAACTATTTAGTCAAATAATGCATGAAGTTACAATACCAGCCAATCAGGGTATATTAAAGGGTATTTGTTAAAGCAAAGCACTTAGGGTTATGGCTCTGAGCAGACCCTTAAAGAGATAGTTCACCCAAAAATGAAAATTTGCTGTTAACTGACTAAGAAGATTTTTAGCTGAAACTGTGGTCCTTGGTGATTCATACAATGCAAGCATGAGATTCCTGTAGCATAATGATGAATCTGTGAAAAGTCAAACTTCCCGATTGAGATTACGCAAGTGAACATAATCATAATTTTTTTATATAGGTTGCGGCATCCAGGATAAGCACACGCGTCCTCCCTCTCTGTTGCAAACAAACACAGTGTCAGCTCAAGTGTGTGTTTACTCCCATACATACGTCATTATGCGACAGGAAGCTTGCGCTCCAGACTGTCCTGAAGGCATCAGGAGCCACGGGTATTAATTTTGTTTAGCCTGTATATGTTTTATATAAAACTCCATGCAAGTCATTTTCTCAAAAATGCAGTATCCAAGGATGGGATGCATTGTTTATTGTTGTTATTTTTGTTAGTTCTAGCAAGTTATGTGAAAATACAAATTTATTTATATTTATTCTGCCTTTTGCCACATTAAAATACCTGTTCAGACACTTTTTTTTTCTATTGAATTCTTTATTGGTTTAATTTTACTTTGGTCCATTATACATGTTAAATGCGGCTTCTGTGTATAAAAAGGCAACAGGAGGTCCATACGTTTGTGAATTTATGCCTGATAATGGTCCTGTGAATGGTATATTAAATATATATTATAAAATATAAACTTAAGACAATTATTGAACTTAAAAAAAAAAAAAAAATCTTGAAAAGAAATGTTAATGTTTGCTATTTGCTTACTACTCATATACGCTACTATTTGAAAGTCGGGCAAGATTTTTTTTTTTTTTTAAACAAAATTAATACTTTTATTCAAAAAGAAAGCATTTAATTGATCAAAAGTGACTGTTACAAAGAAAATGTATTCCACAAAAATATTAAGCAGCACACTGTTTTTAGTTGGACTTTAATAGTAATAAGAAACGTTTCTTGGGCACCAAATCAGCATATTAGAATGATTTCTGAAGTATCATGTGACACTGAAGACTGGAGTAATGATGCTGAAAATTCAGCTTTGCCACCAAAGGAGTAATTTACATAAAAAAAAAAAAATTGAAATCTGTTTTAAATTGTAATGACATTTCAAAATATTACTGTTTTACTGTATATTTCCGATCAAATAAATGCAGTTTGGTGAGAAACTTCTTTCAAAAACATTTAAAAAAATCTTATCAACCTTAAACTTTTGCCTCAGGACCAGAGAAAATTCTTAACTAATGGCTAAACCTGGCAGCAGAAAAAAATCCTACTTGTCGAAGCCTGCTAAGACAACCTCCACCATTAAGACTGTCCATAAGCAATGCTAAGTATGCAAAACGCCTATTATTCCACAGCAAAGCAAAGCTGACACTGAAATCACAACAGACTCGTACCTCCAGTTCACCGCCCTCCGCCTCCAATTCAGAGGAACAAAGACAAGAATAAAGAACTATGAGGAACATTAAGTCACCAAGCCTTGATGACCCATACCTACAGAACAAACGTAAAGGGTGTAAGCAGAGTAAGGCACAGGGCTGTGAGTGAGTGATCAACCTTACCTCTTCTGCTTCGGCTTCATGTGTTTTACTTGCAACCTCTGGCTGAGGCTTTGACTTGCTGATCTCCTCTACTGCCTTGATCTATGGAAAAAGTCAAGTTGTTATTGTGTATTAAAAGCTGAGAAAGACTTATTAATAAGTTTAAAGGCACACACATTTGCTTTGATGTCTAGAAATAGTGCAGAATGTTAAAATTTACTTTAAATGTTACTTTACATATCTGAATTGGACAAAAAAAAAAAAAAAAAGGCTGGTAAAATTGGTCATTCGTCTACCATTGTGGCTGGTGAGCAAAAAAGCTACAGAGTCATAAAATCTGGTGAGCAAACCTTTCTATCGCCTCTGTCCTTCAGCTTCTCTTCAGTCTCTCTGTGTCGTTCTTTCTCTTTTTCTCTCTCCCTTCGTTTCTCGCGCTCACGATCTCTTTCCTTGTCTCGTTCTCTGTCTTTGTGAGAGTCTCGTTCCCTTTTCTTATCCCTTTCTTTATCTCGCTCCTTCTCCTTGTCTTTGTTGCGGTCCTTCTCCTTCTCTCGCTCACGCTCCTTCTCTCTGGTCTTGTCTTTCTCCCGATCCCGGCTCTTGTCCTTGTCTCTGTCTTTTGTCCGGTCTCTTTCACGCCCCTTGTTAGACCTCTCGGCATCTTGTCGGCGGTCCTTGTCGTCCCTCTTGCTCTCGTGATCTTTCGGTTGATCTTGATCTTTCTGCTCTCTGCTTCCGCTGCTCTCCTTAATGCCCTTCCTCTCCTGAACAAACAGCAACAGACTACATCAAATTTTCACTTTCATAACTATAAACAAAACAAGTAAGGGATAATGTATAGTAAACTAGTCTTTGAATGCTAACCCTTTACAGCTTCATCAGGACCCAAATGCAAAGCCTTATTAAAATTCCAAATTTAACGAGTGAAAGACAAAGACATAACCAAAATGCCCAGGAGGGACAAGTTGAGGAATGAATAGTGATTTAAAACAGAAAATTCTGGTTTGGTTGAAAATGTCATTGGGTCAAAGCATTAAGCAGGTCTCACCTCTCGGTCTCGGTGGCGCTCCCTGCCCTCTCGGTTCTCCTTGTCCTGGGATCTGGAGGTGCTGGGCTTCCCCTTCTGATCCAGCTTGTCTCCTGCTAACACCCGCCTAACAGCCTCATCACTGGAGAGCTAGAACAAGGACAGGACACGCTGTTTAACAACAACTTAACATTATGAACACAAGTCCCAAGCAACCCTCTGCATGCTCTTAGACTGAAAAAAAAAATTAATTCAGGGTTTAGTTCATAAAGAGTTAACTGAACAGATGGGAGATCATAATGGTTTATGATCTGGGCTGGTAACCAAAAGATTGCAGTTCAAATTGCAGGCCCTGCAAGATGAAATCCATGAAAAATCATCATTGCATCCAAGGGGATTCTCCCTGAAATAAATAGACTATGAGCCATTTTGGATACAAACATCAGCTAAATATGTACGCACACAGTAGGACTTTCTGTAAAGCTGCTTTAAACGATGTATACTGTGAAAAGCACTATACATTTGAATTGTCTAAATAACAAAAAAAATATATATATATTTTTAAGAAACGCATGCGTGGTGCTTGATACAAAACTAGCATTGTGGGTGATCAATATGTATTATTTTACTATTATTGTATTAATTCATATTTTTATTATTTTTTTTAAATTTTCAGATTTAATTTTATTTGAGTATGTTTTAATAATTTTGATGTGCTTTTGTAATTTTTATTCTTTTTTTTTATATTTCTATTTAGCTTTAATTTTATCTTTTATTTCCATTGTAGGTTTAGTAATTTTAGTACTTTAACTTAAACTTAATTTAATTTCAAATTTTTTTAAGTGTACGTTTTATTTCAATTAACAATATAACAATACGGGTGTTGCTCTGAATGTGTTGATTCACAGTTGCAAAGGTGTTTGGGGTAGCTGCAAAGTGGTTACTAGTGAACTCTGGGTGGCAAATAGGTAGTTGCTTACTAACACAAGTCAAAACATCCCTCAGGTCGCTTCTTCAATGCAAGTCTGTGGGATTATTTTTCTCACCCAATTGAATTTTACTATCCACCAGGTGAAAAATTGTATAATTGAAAGTGAACCGCAGCTCTCCTCAACAAGCCGCACAATTAGGGTATCATTTATGGCCATAGCACAATGATTTTTTTTTTTCCTTGACACCAATGTCATAAAAGCAGTTGAATGTACACAAACTTGACAGAAGGAAAGGAAAGCGAATAATAACTTTCTGTCTGTTCCTCACAGAAAGCTATCATATGTTTTCTGAAGGCTTGGAATATAGCGCACGAGTCATATGGACTACTTTATGATAATTTTATAGTACTTTTTGTCCCTCTTTAAGCTTGACAGCCCCTTTTTATTACATAGAATAAGTGCAGCAATAACATTTTTTACCAAAATACCAAAATACCTTTTTGGTTCCACAGAAAAAAGAAATTAGTAAATGATACAATTTTCATTTTTGGGTTAACTATCCCCTAAACAACATTACCAATTTCACCTGAAGTTTCCATTCAAAGTTACTTACAATCAGAGCTTGACATTAACACCCGCCAACCCACCAAATGTGGCTGGATTTCAGCATTGGAGTGTAACGCAGTCACTCCTACTAACCACATTGCGAGATGAATTTTATATATAATATATACATTTTTCAATTGTAGTCTTTTAAAAGGAATCTGAAATAATAAACTAAGTGCAATACTGTTGTCAAAAATATAGATTTTAAGATACATATTGATACTGAAATATCTGAAACACTTTCAGTACTTTTTTCAGCAGAAGAGATACACGTTTACACCTGTGCTTTCTCACTCTCTCATCTCTCCGACAGCAAGTTGACACACAAACCCGCCTCCCCTCACTCACTCATTTCATTTGCTCCGAATGAATATTGTTGGTGTTACAGGGCTTGAATTTCGGCGTCATATTGCACGTATTGCGCATATTTTTACTTATCCCACCCAAAGTGAGAGCACATAAAGCTGCCTTTTAGTACTAAATTGAGTTCTTTTTCTATTCTATTTCTTATTGCGCAAATAATGCCGGTCTTGGTGAGTACTCACGTAAACACAGTCAGTTATGTTTTAAGTGAACATAAACAGTTGAGAAAGAAAACGCGTGTGTAACAGTATAATAGATCCGCGCGTCAGGTCCTAAAGTGACAGCAGCATAATATACCTGCTGCCAAATAATGAGATAATATTAAAAAAAATATCCATATGGCAGTTTTTCGCCATGGTATCGATGTCAAAATTATGGCCAGTGAAAATGCTGAGTGGCTAGTAACTTTGAAAAACCAACAGCCACAGTGGCTGGTGAGCAAAAATGTTAATGTCAAGCTCTGCCTACAATCATCCTGGAGCAACATGAGGTCAAATGTTAAGCTCAAAGACACAAAGGTGACAGAGCAGGATTGTTGATTTTCCAGTACCTGGGTCACCACTGCAATCTCTGTTTTTAACCATTTGGCTATGACCACTTGTGACGCTTTCATGCCTTTTTCTCTTGCGACCTATAAAATATCCCAGTGTGCTGTAGAGCAGCAGAGCTCTCATTCAGCCCAATGTTCACAACTTCTATTTGCACTGCAGGCATCAGTGGGTTCCCCTGATAATGCTGCTGCCAATGTTCCATTGCTCCATAACATTCAGAAAAACTCAAGGGTGCAATTAAATGAATACATCTATAAATTACCCCCTGCTTGGACATCATTAGTCTGGAGTCATTCACTAGTTAAATGTCTTTGAGCAAATTCTGCAGGACAGAAGTACAGTAGCTGAGTGGTCTTTAATTGCAGGACTGACCTTATTGAGACAGCACTTAGCAATGACCTGCAGCAGCTCGTTGGTCTTCTCTGGTTCGTGTCCAGCTACGATTCGAGCAGGTTTGGCAGCCAAGGGCTCTCCACTGACTAGCATCACCACATCGATTGCCTTCTGAAGGAACACTATTTTTGAATCTTTGTCCTGCAGGGTACATGAAGAGAACTGAGAAGTTAAAACAGAACTGCAAACATATTTGTCTGTTTTCAAACAAGTTTCAAACACTGCCCCAGTCTTCTGTTGTTTAAACAGGTAGTCCCAAAATGCACTCCACTGTCTAAGCCAAGGTTGCCATTGCTAGCACAGTTGGGGCACTTCAACAAACAGATTGCAGTTTTGTTTGGGGCAACCAAGTGTGCAGAAAATACAAATCTTTGGACAAATGTTCAGGGCTTGGGTTTTCAACCTTTACAGACCCAGAGACACCTATCCAGAAACTCAGCAAACCCAGGGACACTCAATGTAAAAACAATAATTTACTTTCATTAATAGCATCAATAAATAGTATTACCTTCTAATGATGATCATTAATGGACTATATAATCTTATTCAAATAAATGTAAATAATCTTATATACTTAGAAGTCTAAACATTTTGAAAAATATAGGCCTAGAAAATGTTTAAATTTGAAAGAAAATCTTGTTTTTTTTGTTTTTTTAAAAAAAAAAGATAATACTTTTATTCAGTAAGGACGCATTAAATTGATCAAAACTGACAGCAAAGACATTTATGCTACAAAATATTTTAATATATTTGAATTTTCTATTCATCAAATACAAAAAACAAACATCATACACAAAAAATATGAAGCAACAAAACTGTTTTCAGCATTAATAATAATAATAAGAAGAAATGTTTCCTGAGCATTAAATCAGCATATTAGAATGGATCATGTGACACTGAAGCCAGGAGTAGTGAATACAAAAATTAAGCTTTGCCATCACTGGAATAAATAACATTTAAAATATAATATATTACAATAGAAAAGTTATTTTAAATTGTAATAATATTTCACAATTGCTGTCTTTACTGTATTTTTATTTAATAATTGCTGCCTTGGTGAGCAGAAGAGACTTCTTTCCAAAACATTTTTTTTTCTTATTCAAAGAAACAAAAAGTCTAGCTTAGTCACTATAGGCTGTACACAAAGAACCTAATGCTATCCTGATGCTTTAAACACATCAGTACATACATCACGGGCAGCTTGATGATGTGTCCGCTCCATTAAACTCTCTTTTTCTGCATTTCTGCTTTGCTGGTTATGATGAAGCGCAACTGTCCATATTGCCATTTAATGCGTTCATACTTTATGAGGTTCCTAATGAGGCCCCAGCGGCAGAACAACCTGTATACTGATGTGATCTGTTATGATTTTTACACATTCAGCAGCATTTACTATCCAACTACTGCCTACACAATATCCATGCGATCGAAATGTTTCACAAGGCTAATCTGTGAAATGGCGAATTTCATAAAAACATGCTCATGCCATATACATTTCGAGACAAAAATCAAGAAATATATTTTGAAAAACACAAAGCCCATTTCAGGAACATTAAGATTTCATGCATTATGACATTATGACAATAAGCAAGTTTTACCTCCATACTTTAATTTGGTTCAGAACTTCAGACACTGAATATTTTGAGAATTCCCATTCTCAATGGTAAGACTCATTCACTTTAAATTTAATTCAGCGTAAATGAGAATATATAAAAATATAAAATATTTATGTAGAATAAAAATATATTCTACAATTCTAAAAGTCTTAAAAAAAAGTTTTATTTTCTGTGTACATTTTTCAGTATTAAAATACTTTCTTCTATCCCAGTTAATATGTAGCTATAAGTTGGCTATCTGTCAGTAGATTCCCCTGAAAAGTGTTTAAACTCTGACGCTATCAAAACATTATAATGTCACGGTATACCGTCGGGCTGTACTGCTTCACACAGGTGTGGGGAGATCATTTATTATGCATGCTGGGACATCAAAGGCCACAGCTCTTTTAGACTGCCCGCCATTTGGAGAAGGATCAGACGTGAACTCCTCATTTTTGCACACAGAGTGATGTGTTCAGCTAGTCACCTGTCTCTCAAACAGGGTCACAGTGATACTGATCCAAGTAAAGCTAGTTAAAGGCACCAAGCTTTTAACAGAGAGATTTATCACACCTCATGGATCACCTCGACGTGGGACTTTGGCACGCTAATTAAATGGGGAGTCTTGAGTTACACTCAGTTATCTGATCAATGTCAACACCTGAACAGCAAAAAACACAGTCGAATGGAAGTCTGAGATACTGTGGCTATAGAATCCAAGAACGCTTAATGAGGCAGGAGATCAGACCGATAGAAAGGTCAGTTGTAAGTAACACTGCTGAGTAGGTGGATTAATTGGCGAGGAAGATAAAACCGTCATGATTTAAAGTATTACTGCAATAAGCAAGAAATAAGTGTATGGTTTGCACATATACATATGCACACATATATAGCCTAAATTCCTCTTAAGGCTTCCTTTTAAAGACAGCAACAGAAACTCTGTAGTATTTTGTCGGATCAGTCTGTCCTCATCTGTTGTCGGCGCTTGTTTTCGCTGAATGAACATGTTCAATCGCTGTTTGTCAGATGGTGGAATGTCTCTTGGTGCTGAGTGAATTGGCTTTTAAAGATGCAGGATTTAACATTAGGTTTGACAAATATGATTCAAGTTACTGTTAAAAAGTTGGGGGTTGGTAAGATTTTTTGGGGTTGGAAGACTTTTATGCACACCAAGGCTGCATTTATTTGATCAAAAATATTATAATATGCCTATATTGTTTTTATAGTATGCCTATATGGTGCTCAAGAAAAAAATTCTTATTATTATCAATGTTGAAAACAGTTTTGCTGCTTAATATTTCTGTGGAAACTGTAATTTTTTCTTAGAATAGAATGTACAAAAAAAAAAAAAAAAACAGCATTTATTTGAAAAATAAATCTTCTATAACATTATGTCTTATATAAAAGTCACTTTTGATCAATTTAAAGCCCATCATTTTCATCAAGTCAATTTAATCTTTGCTGAATAAAAGTATTAATCTCTTAAAAAAAAAAAAAACATACTCAACCCAAACTTTTAAATGGTAGTATACTACACACAAGAGCACTGGGGCAAAGAAGAGCCAACCAAATATAACTTACAAAAACTGTGTTTTACCTTCACATTATCTGACTTCATCTCTGCTTCTCCATAAAGTCCTTTCATAAAGCCTGTGGTACGTATTACCTAAAAAAAAGGGGTAAACAGAAGATTAAAACCAGGTTTATAATTCAAAAAATCTAAAGACACTGTTTCAAAACCTAGTAAGCTGCGGTTATTGTCTACTGCTGAAATAGAACCTCATAAGTCATTGATTTGGAACACTCTAAGTAGACTGCAACTTAAAGCGCTACAAAGGCAGCTCACTAGGTTTTGGAAGAAAGTTATCATTATTTTTGTAAACTATTCACATTAATGGAAACATATAATGATGGAGAAATAATTTACAAACTGCAATTTAACACTACATTATACTTTAACAAGAAATGGCATAACTTGTACAAGGAGAGTATGCATACCAGTGTTGCCTTTTACACTGTTGCCGCCGGTAGTTTTTGTAGTCCACAGGTTAGAGCAACTACCCACCCCCCCCCCCAGCCCCGAAACAAGATTAGTTTTTACCCCCCGGAACAGGTTTCTAGCTATTTTTAGCTGAGCTTACAACCCGCAGGTCTATCTCTGGATACAAACACGCCCACTTCATCCTTAACTGTCCTCTACCTTTACATAATACTGTCTAGAACCAACTCCACTGTACGACCAGTCAAAAGTTTGGACACACCTGACTGAATTTATGCTTGTCATGATATTGATACCTTAGTTTTTTATTTAAAGGCTTGTAATTAATTTTAGAGACAAATATGAATTGTGCATACATTCATTTCTGGACAAAAGTACAATTCTCAATACTGGCAGGAAATGTCTGAGGTGCCCTTGAGCAAGGCACCTAACCACCAATAGCTCCCCAGGCGCCACAGCAAAAATGGCTGCTCACTGCTTCCGAGTGTGTGTCCACGGTTTGCAGTGTGTGTGTGTGTGTGTGTGTGTGTGTGTGTGTGTGTGTGTGCGTGTTCACTACTCAATACTCCTAATGAGTAAGCACTAACTTGGATGAGTTAAATGCAGAGGACAAATTCTGAGTACGGGTTACCATACTTGGCCCTTCACATGATTGATTTGTTTACCATATTTTGGTCAATAAATAATGTAATTTATGTTATTTTATAGTTTACAACTTTACTATACTATCTAAAAATTAGAAAACAGCTATAATAAAAATGATAAGTGTGTGTCAATAGCGATTTATAATTAGTTTGACAATCACATTTTTTTTTTTTTTTTTACCAATTTAGACCAGCACCCAGCAATACCATTACACCACCAACAGTACATCAGGAAACAACTGTATTCACAAGTAAAGAAGCTTACTTATCTTTTCCGTATATAATTTTATCAGGTATATGTACCATCTGTATATTATAAATATATGTTTATAAAAACCAAACGAATATAAATAAAATGTAACTTCTAAATACCATTTAATTATTTCGAAATATAATATTTTTTAAAATACATTTTTGAATTGCTATATATCCTAATTACAAAATCAACACCACAAAAAGTTACCACACAACTTGGTTCCAGATATTCTTCCATAAGATTTAGAAGTACATCTTTATGTTATGATATTTTATGAATATGTCAAGAAGATCATCTACATTCATGTTGTAGACCCTTGAGTTTTGTTTGCATAACCATGTGGACAGAGCTATGCCTAGTAACCAGGTAAACAGCTCAACAACAGCTGAGTATTGACAGTAAACCAAAACGGTCTTTAAAAAGCATATTGCTAACATTGTTTTAACAGTTATTGTAATTAATAATCTATTAGCTTGCACAAAACACAAACATCATCTGAACCCTGAAAGTAATGCAAAGCTCTGGCCGTTCAAATATTAAAGCTAATTTGAGATGTTTAGACATTCAGACTGATATGCTATCATTTATCTAACATATTTGAAGACTATGCGCAGGCTACATTAGCAGGCTAACACGTTGAGATCTATAAACTGGATTTGAACCGTGTAAATGTGAATATGTAGATGGTGAGGGAAATAAAACAGCACTTATGTCATAATAATAATGTTTTTAGCACTCACCTCACTGAAGATATCGTGCAGGTATCGAAACGGCGGTTTGCTGAGCAGTTTTTCTGTCAGAGGAGGCTTTTTGATCACTTTTCCCAGAGTCTCCTGGGTCTTTTTGATAACTGATTCGTTCATGGCAACAAACTAAACCAGTAATTTGTGTGAAAGATGTTTCTTCAGTAATTAATCGCCGTTACTGTTCTGCTAGCAGCAGATTTCCGCTCGTTAAACTCCACTGTTGCCGTGGCGATAGCTTTCTATCCCACAATCCTCCACTGTGCCGATTCTGCGCTTGCGCGGAACCTAGGCGGCCGCCAAAGGCTACAGATGTCCATGACAACAACAAACAACAGTAGAACACTGTAGCTGTTTTATGTCAGGTCTCTCTTCTTTTTCGAGACCAAAACTGGAACATATGTTAGTGTTAACTGTCACAAACAGACCAGATGAAAAATAAATAAATAGATGATAATTAATTAACTAAAGTAAAAATACAGTAAAATACAGATATACAGATTACAGAATACAGATTATATTGTTATTTTTAACTAATTTATTATTTATGAATACATTAGTTAAAAATAATAGCCTATAAAAAATGATGAATTTAATAGTAACTGTACTTAAAAAAATAAATAAAATAATAATTAAATAACCCAAATAAATACATTTAAATTATTTATTAATAATAATAATAATAATAAACACTTTTCTGACTTGCTATTTTTATTTTGATCAGTGTGCGTGGTATTTAACCCCCTTCATGCATGAATTATGATAACCACAGTCAAGATTTATGTGATTCCATCAAAGATGTCTACAACTGGTGAAGGTACAACTCGGTGGAAACCTAACTCAGAAAATGCTCACACTCCCTCCAGTCTAGAGTATGTCAATTTACCCTTATTAGCTGATAATTCTGATTATGTTCAAAATGGACAAATTTGTCTCTCCTCTCTGAGAAAACCACAGACTGAAATCTATATTGATCTATTGATGTTTTCAGACTGTGGAAAAATACATTTGTTTTCAAATCTCATCTGATGTGAGCAGTGTTGGGGTTAATGCTTTACAAGTAATGTGCATTACGGGATCAGATTACATTTTTAATGTAACGAGTAATGTAATGCATTACAAGTAACATGCATTACATAATCAGAATGCTTTTTTTGATGTAACAGGTAAAGTAATGCATTACAAGTAACGTGCATTACGTAATAAGATTTTTTTTATTTAACAAGTAAAGTAACATTACAAGTAACGTGCATTACGTAATCAGATTACTTTTTTGATGTAATGAATAAAGTAACGCATTACAAGTGACGTGCATTACATAATCAGATTGCTTTTTTGATGTAACAGGTAAAGTAATGCATTACAAGTAACGTGCATTACGTAATAAGATTATTTTTTTGATGTAATGAGTAAAGTAACACATTACAAGTATCATGCATTACGTAATCAGATTACTTTTTTGATGTAATGAGTAAAGTAACACATTACAAGTAATGTGCATTACGTAATCAGACTACATTTTTAATGTAACGAGTAATGTAATGCATTACAGGTAACATGCATTACATAATCAGATTGCTTTTTTGATGTAACAGGTAAAGTAATGCATTACAAGTAATCTGCATTACGTAATAAGATTATTTTTTATTTATTAAGTAAAGTAACACATTACAAGTAACGTGCATTACGTAATCAGATTACTTTTTTGATGTAATGAGTAAAGTAACGCATTACAAGTAACATGCATTACGTAATCAGACTACTTTTTGATGTAATGAGTGAAGTAACGCGTTACAAGTAACGTGCATTACATAATAAGATTATTTTTTAACAAGTAAAGTAACACATTACAAGTAACGTGCATTACGTAATAAGATTATTTTTTATTTAACAAGTAAAGTAACACATTACAAGTAACGTGCATTACATAATCAGACTACTTTTTGATGTAATGAGTGAAGTAACGCATTACAAGTAACTTGCATTATGTAATCAGGTTGCTTTTTTGATGTAACAGGTAAAGTAATGAAGGTGCATTATGTAATCGGATTACTTTTTCATGTAACGAGTGAAGTAACACATTACAAGTAAACATGCATTTCATAATCAGATTACTTTTCTGATGTAACGAGTGAAGTAACACGTTACAGGTAACATGCATTACGTAATCAGATTGCTTTTTTGATGTAACAGGTAAAGTAATGCATTACAAGTAACTTGCATTATGTAATCAGATTACTTCTTTGATGTAACAAGTAAAGTAACGCATTAGAAGTAATGTGCATTACGTAAACAGATAACTTTTTTCATGTACCAAGCAATGCATTACAAGTAACATGCACTACATTTAATTCCACGTACAATGACTTGCCATTTGGTGGCAAAGTATAGGATGATGCAGTAGTGTCCACTCCTGGAGGGTGATGTGCAACTATGTGATCCGAACCCATGCATACGCAAGAAAATGCTTTTTGAATAGCTGTCCACTGTAATGACCTCTATGCATGAAAGGGTTAAAAAGAACAACTATTGAATATTAGCATTTGTTGGAAACATCAGCAAATGATCAATCATTCACTGTGTTTTTCAGCTGGGTAGTCTTTAGATAGAAAGATCAAAACTTCTTTTGAAAACTTTTCAGTCTGAATCCACTAGTGGTTCTCCATTATTACCCCAAATATCCTCAAATCATGACAATACAGATGCAGGATAATCATTAGGCACAAACGCCTCTACCTAAAACGGACAGGTTTCTGAGCTTGTTGCATAACTGTGTGCATTTTCAAACCTCATACCTGGAATAATAGAACAGCATGAGGCAAAAAATATTTTCTCTAATAAAATGACTTAAGAAAGCACAGAGATCTTTAGATGAAAAAGAACTGTTTACATATTACACAACATAAAGATGTCTACTGAGTTTCTGTGATTGGCTAAATAAACATGAGAGGAATTCTGTATTTCCTGTATTCAAAACCTGTTTGGCAGGTTACGCAGTGTGACTATATATTGCCTGACATACAATGTATAGTTGCTGTCGGCTTGGAGAAAGGGACAGTAGCTCTGGTTCACCTGTTTCACTCCCGGTAGGTTCTCTTTTACTTGCAAATACTATTTTCTTAATTTCTTGAAATTATTTATTGTGTGCTATGGGACAGAATTAATCTGAATCTAAACGTATTATCCAAATATATAAAGGCTGGGTTGTTTGTTGGAGCACGGCAAACTACCTCATTCGTTTTACATTATTCTCATTTGACATGAACAGGTTTCTTTTGTATTTTGCTCCAAACTTGGCAGCATAAAAACAATGTTGTTTTAGAGAATGCAAAACTGTAGTTACAACTGGAATGTCAAAGGAAATCTTTATGGAAAAAAAGTTTGGTTCCACTTTATTTTAAGGTGACATAGTTGCATTGTACATATGTACTGAGTAATATTAATTAACTACATGTACTTATAGAGTTACAGTTAGGGTTAGGGTTAGTTACTTTATATATATATATATATATATATATATTTTTTTTTTTTTTTTTTTTTTTTTTTTTAAAGCATTTAGGGTTAGTTACTTGCAATTATGCATAATTTACTGTTAGTAAACTATAGTAAGCGCCTTAAAATAAAGTGTTACCAAAAGTTTACTTTCACTTCGTAATAGCATTTTATACAGGGCAAATTTGTAGGTGAAAATATTGATTGTAGTTCTCATTAATACTGTCAAGTTAAATTACAAAACAAATCGTTTCTCAAATTAAAATGCTGTATTATTCAAGTGAAAATTTGTCACTCATTGCTGTCAGAACAAAGTTTCAGAAGCACGTTTGTCCAGTTTAACGGCTCTTGTCATCTATTTGACAGTATGTTATTGCAATGTCAGGTGGACCCAACCTTAAAAACTGTCTAATATTCAGAGCATTAATCACCTTTGACTTTCTTTTTCTTCTCTCTCTCTCTCTTTTCTCTCTCTCAGCACAGCAGAACATACTCTAATCATGCAGCACGGGATGGTCTGTGTCTTATTTTTATTCTTTGTGTTCTGTGATGTCTCTACTCAAAGGAAAAAAAAGACAGTCCAAACTCTTTCAAGAGGTATCAATGAATCACAGTATCGAATAAGTCCATTTTGTTCTTATACTATGGCAAATTGATCATAGAGAAACATCCGATTCAAAGTAGTTTATTTCTTTCAGGCTGGGGCGATGACATCACCTGGGTTCAGACATACGAGGAGGGACTGAACAAAGCGGTCAAAGGGTACATAAAAATTATACAATTACATTAAACTTAATGTGACTTTAATCAGGCTTTAAATACACATTATATCTGTTTTACCATAGTAATAAGCCTCTGATGGTCATTCATCATTTGGAGGATTGTCCGCACAGTAAAGGTTTGCATATTTTGCATCTTTTTTCAAACAGTATACATGATCTGTAATGAAATAAAAATGTATAAACTAGAGGTGTGCAATCCCGCTCCTGGAGGGCCACCATCCTGCAGAGTTTAGCAACAACCCTAATTAAACACACCTGAACCAGCTTATCAAGGTCTACTAGGCATACTAGAAACTTCCAGGCAGGTGAGTTGAGGCAAGTTGGAGCTAAACTTTGCAGGAAAGTGGCCCTCCAAGACTGAGTTTGGACACCCCTGGTATAGACTATTGCTTTGTGCCTTAGAAAACATACAAGTAAAATTCTAAACCCATACTGTAAAGTAATAGATGCACTGTCCCTTTAAATCAGGGGTTTTAATTTTTTTAAATGCCATGGACCATCCAAATATCATCATGATTGTGCAAGGGAGCCTTAAAAGGCTGCTACATACACTCTTAGAAAAAAGGTTCAGTGGGATTCAATACTGACTCAAATTTAAAGAACCCAAAAAGGTTCTATAAGGAGAAATGTCTTAAATGATTACATAATACTTTCATGTTTAATGTGTTATTTCATTTTTTTTTTCTAGTGATAAAGTATGTTTAAGGGCTGCTTAATTCATGAAATGTAATAAAAAAAACATTATTATAAATAAATAAATAAATAATACATCTAACAGGACAGTGCTATAATTAGTTAGATGTATTATTTATTTATTCAAATACTTTAATCATTTTTTAAATAATCAATCAATTATTTATTACAATCTTATATTAATTATTATTTTTACACTGTTTTTCGAATGCCAGTTTGAAAACCCCTGCTTTAAATGACAACCAGAGAGTAATAAGTCTTAATAATGTAATAATGTAAATTTATTAATCTCTTCTTCCACTCTTTCGTTTATTTTTAGCTCTGAAAAAGGCTTTTGCTGAACATCCAACTATTCAAAGGCTGGCCAAATCTGATTTCATCATGCTCAATTTAGTGGTAAAGTACAAATTTTGTGAAATATTCAGCAGACATTGGAGTAAGATATGCATTTAAAACAGTAAGAATATCTGAAAGAGTTTCTGACCAAGTAGTGATTGTGATCTTCAGCACGAGACCACCGATGAACACTTGGCCCCTGATGGCTTTTATGTCCCCAGGATCATGTTTGTTGGTGAGTTTTCACATATTTCCTATTAAACAGTGACTTTATTATGTTTATTATAATAGTATTATATTATATTATATTATATTATTTTCTAATACTGAAATTTTAAATTATTTACACATCATAGCCTAGTAGTAGGCCTAGTTGTTGCACTGCTTTTAAAGTTTGGTGGCCCTGGTTTCATTTTCTTTATGTAAAATGATTTGATTTTGGGGCGATTATAGTTGTCGTGAGAATCACTCTTCTCCATCTTCTCTCCTCCTGCACCCAGATCCCTCACTGACTGTGCGAGCTGACATTGTTGGAAAGTACGCCAACCGATTGTACACATATGAGCCAGCCGACATGGACTTCTGTGAGTGTGTTTCTGCTGTCTAATGAGCTCCGCTGAGAGGCAGGAGCTCTATAGTTGTCAAGCACGGATGGTTCAGCTTGAGCTTTCCGACTCTCTGAAGCTCCCAACAGTAGAACCGAGCTGTTCATTTGTTTATTCACGCTCATATTCATTCTCTGCTACAGAATGTGCTAATGTTGATAATTAATATTTGATTTACTATAGTCATTAGTTAAGCATGCATTAATCATTTCCCCTGCCTATATCCTTTGTGTGCAGTGGCAGAGAACATGATAAAAGCCAAGATCCTGCTTAAGAGTGAACACGAGGAACATGATGATCTGTGATGGATGGAGAACAGCTTACTGGTTTCTTTGTGCAACTAGCAATATTAAACTTTGAATAAAGTATGTTAGTATTAATAATGTTTCTGTGTTCATTCAACTTTAACAGCAAGAAATAGTGCAAATGTAAGAAAGAGGAGGTAAACTATGAGTTTATTTTTGCCTTTGGGTTCACTTGATTAGGCAAGAATAGGTAGAAGAAACTGCTCTACTTGACAAAGATCACCAGGAATAAACAGTTGCTTGGATTACTAATTCCATTAACTAGTAAGCAAGGCAAAGACATTAGACAAGGATTAAGACATTACTCGTCTGTGATTTGCAGAAAGGATCAAGGAAGCAAAATAAGAATCATCACGTGAGTCACAATGAGGAAAAATGCAGGCATCTTCCAGTATGTAATGGCACAGAGTATACACTAGATGGCAGAGCACACTATGTACAGAAGCCAGTGTCAAAATCATCAATTTTATGCTGTAAGTAAATAAGCATAAGCTCTCAAGTACAATATATATGTGTTAATATATTATAAAGTACTTTGCTTTTTGATGTCTTATGAAATAATTACTTTTTTAAAGACAATTCAAATAGCAAAACTGATTATTAACTGAAATTGTTTGAAAGGTAGAGACTTTCGTTTACTGCAGTTTTGTGGCATTTGCTTTTTTCAGGTTAAACTAAAGCAAATGACTCTTCTTTCTCCATGAAACACGACTTTAAAAAAAAAAAAAAATAGAGCAAGCAAGCATGTAAGAACGAAAAAAAGAAAGTGGGAAAGAAAAATAATCTCACCCAGATGGTGAACGTGATTTCGCCAAGTACAACATGTTCCTGGATCAACATCTTTGTTGATTCCAGAACAACATTTCAATCAGATTTGAGGGACAAGTTTAAAGTTTATGTCAAGTTTAAGATTACAACCAGGGTTAGATGCTTTTACATCAGTGAAATTCACCTAACATTTCCATCTGATTTTAGGGATAACTTATGGGTAAGGTTAGGTTTAGGGATAGGACTAATTTTTCGGACAGGAATGTTGTTCCAAGGATCAACAAAATATGTTGATCCAGGAACATGTCTTTCTTGGCAAAATCATGGTGACCTCTACAGAAGCATATCAACACTTAACCTCAGACCTCATGGTCTGTAAC
Organism: Elopichthys bambusa; assembly: GCA_037101425.1. Lineage (NCBI taxonomy): Eukaryota > Metazoa > Chordata > Actinopteri > Cypriniformes > Xenocyprididae > Elopichthys > Elopichthys bambusa. The sequence continues at coordinate 6,384,998 of CM074438.1, forward strand.
TAAAATGTATCACTACAATGGGGAAAATAAAAATAAATACATTTCTTATTGATTGGGTTGCCCTCTATTCTTACAATATCAATTATTACAAATTATTGTTGTGGTTGGCTATCACAGCTTAAAAATTTGCTTTAAAATAACTTTCCAGGATTTAATGTATTGAGATAACTAAAATATTCAAGTTGTCACTTAATACAACTTCATATTTCAAGTTGACTGAACTTAAAATTTCAAGGTGGCACAAACACTATGAAAATGTGTTGACTAAAATATATATATATATATTTTTTTTACAGTGTAAACAGCACAAACAAACTGTAGTTTGGCACTTTACATGTGGGTCATGATGTCTAAACCGGTTGGTTCAAAAGTCAAAAGTCTGGCAATGTGAGACAAGAGGGTTAGGATATGTTACTTTATGTATGCACCTTAAACAATATATCCATGCAGTGAATGTGAACGTCTTTATAGCATTGATTGATAAAATGCAGGTTGTGCTGGATAAAATCATCTGCCAAATATATTAATGTATTATTAGTGTGTCTACTGGTAATTTTGCAAAAGAAGCTCTGAAAAATCTGGAAAAATTTCAACAGGATTTGAAAAAGCAGCTTTATGACTATGAGTCAGGAGTTGCTGAGTGTGCTGAATGAAGGGAGGTGACACTACACTGTGACAGACTTTAATCCTCCTCCGGCCCAGGGTCACAGAGAGTAATGGAGCGGAGCAGTATGGTCATTCCTCCACCGACAGAGTGAATTAATGCTGTACGCCTGGTTACGGCTCTGACTGACAGCCGCACGCTGGTCACACACAGGCGCGGGAACAGTCTTATTAACGCCACAGATGAGCACACCCTCTCACCTCACCAATAAGACTGCCAGCTCCAGAGCCGCTGTCGATACTCTCTGAACACACACACACACACACACACACACACACACACACACACACACACACACACACACACACACACACACACAGTAAGCCCTTAACAAAAGGACAGCAAGGAGGGTCACAGTTAAATCAAAGTAAAATACACAAAAAAATAAATGTGTTCAGTGCTCACTTTTTAAAGCAACTCCCTCTTGTCCAGCATAAAAAGCATAAAGTTCATGAAAATACATAAAGAGAGGCTAATTTAAATTTTTCAAATCTCAGTTGTTTGTGATTTCTGTATATATACATACATACATATACATATACATATATATATATATATATATATATATATATATACACACATTTCTAGTTAATGAAATATTGTAGAGCTGAGCAATCTAATCATGAAAAAAGAGATTTTATTAATTTAATGGCATGGATTATTTTAATCATTTTCCTTTGTTGACATGTTTCCCATTGAAACAAGAATGACCATTTGCAAACAATTGGGTTTAGTAAGTTTTTTTTTTTAAGAAATACAATATACTTTTTTTACTTAATATAGGGATACATTTAATTTATCAAAAAGTGACAGTTGTCACAGACACGCCAGGTTCCATCATCCACCAATCACAGCGCACTCCTTCACCAGAATACTGATCACACACACCTGCACCTCATCAGTATTACAATCACCAGCACCATAAAAGACACTCACACACTCACCCTCATTGTCCGGTCTCGTTCATGACAAAGGTACTTACCTCTGGCTTATCGAAAGGACTCCCTGAACTACTTACCTTTCTCCTGTGTCTGTGTCTTCGATCATCCTCCTGTGTCTCCTAGTCCATGTGTGAGTGTCGTCTGCCTTCCTCGTCGTCATCTTGCTCCAGCCATCTTCACAATTCCATCCTGCAAACTGAAAGGAACATTACAACCTGTTCACCATTCCACTGGCACTTCCATTACTTCACCGAGCTCACCTGTATCCACCACCTGCTCTCCTTGTGTAAATAAATCCATCTTTACAACATCTTTGGTCTCCGACCTGTCTATATTGTAACAACAGTAAAGTATAATGTGACAAAAGGTTTCTATTACAAATAAATGCTGTTCTTTTGACCTTTCTCATCAAATAATTATTTCAATTCATCAAATAATTCTGAAAAAAATACCAGTTTCCACAAAAATATTAAGCAGCACAATTGTTTTTAATATTGATAATAATAATAATTTCTTGAGCAGCAGATCAGCATATTAGAATGATTTCTGAAGGATCATGTGGCACTGAAGACTGGAGTAATGATGCTGAAAATTCAGCTTTGCATCACAGAAATAAATTATATTTTAAAGTATATTCAAGTAGAAAACAGTTATTTTAAATTGCAATAATATTTCACAATATTATTGTTTTTCAATGCATTTCAGTGAGCCTTGGTGAGCATAACAGCCTTCCTTCAAAAACAAAACTTTTGATGGTAGTATACATACATATATGACAATAAATTGTCAGAGAAAAAAAAACAAAACAAAACAAAAACAGTTAAGCAAGTCTGCCTGTATTAATGCACATTCTCACAGAAATTATTTATGTTTTTGATATGGTTAGATGTTCCCTTCTCAGGCACAGATAAAACACAGACTCTTGTGATCTGCTATATACATCAAAACAGAAAAAACAGTCTTTCAAACACAGCAGTCTCAAACAACACCATATCCCAACAGTTCAAGATGGATCCCATTTGTCATGTTCTCTGGCAGCTGCCCTCATATCAAAAACATTGTTGTATCCACTGTAGAAAGTGTATTCTTCCAGAAGGCCATCATATCATCGATTATCTGCAGTAAACTTGGTGAGCGACTAGAGTTTGCACTGAGCAGAACCAATACTGTTTGCTTGTCTATATATTAAGTTTTTCTATTGAATGAATGCAGCAATGGTCGTCAATTCTGGAGGATGTTTTTGAGAGCTCTGCTGTTACTTAAGGACAGGTGTGAGACGGTCATACATAAAAAGCGAAAGACTCTGAAGTGCGATTTAACATTTCAGAGGCTGAGTTTTAAGAGCTCTACAGTTGCTCAAGGTTGACTTTGACAATAATTCAGGCTATTAATGGTGAAAAAGAAATTCTAAGATGATGTGAACATATAAATAGAGGAGTTAAAAATACTAAAATAAAATTAAAGCTGCAGTCCGTAACTTTTTTGGTTAAAAATTATCCAAAATCAATTTTTGAGCAAGTACATAACCAGCCAGTGTTCAAAACTGTCTCCTTACCAGTAAGCTTGTAATAATGTGTTATAACTCGAGTGGTACTGGTGGGTTTCCACGAGAAATTCGAGCATACATCTTTGTGTCATTACATCACATCTGTTTAAATAGAGAAGGAGTCCCAGCTAGTAGGCTAAATCACACGTGAGGATGGCTGATCATTTGCAATAGTTGCAATAATTAAAACCCAAAATTATCATTTTAATGACGGATTGTAATCCAGAAAGGTCCAAATGACAATCATTAGTGACAACTGGAGTCACCCGTAGTCAAAAGCGGAAGACTTCAGACTGCGGAGTGGCTACAGAAGTTGAAATCTACAGGTTACGCTAATACACACTAAATACACACAGTCATGCAATCCTGATGTTGTTACCATCATAATAATTTGCACGGTTTGACATGATCCGAGCTAAGCGATCGTTAGATTTAATCACCATTGGCAGCGCGCTTTATTGTAATGCTTTTTTCTGAGTTGGTCAGAACAAAAGTGGCAGATTTGATACTTACTTGTTCGAATTACATTTTCCAGTGAAAATTCTTATTTTGGATATATTTCCAAGATTTAGAATCTGTGATTCTGAAGTACAGTATCCACACCGGTGCGGTGACTGATAGCAAACGCGCTGAGGAGCCGTGCTGTTGCACAACGCACGTAAGATTATAATTCCACAAATAACTGCAATTGCAGGTTTCAAACAGAGATGGCAACAAAGAGGCAAAACTTATGGACTGCAGTTTTAAATAAAAAATATATATATGTAGAATAATAAATTAGGCTAATAATAACAATAGTCATTTGTCCAGTAACATAATATAAAACATACAGAATAGCTTATATTTTACATACTTTGTGTGGAGTCCAAAAGTTTGAGAACTAACTACAAATAATTTACAAACTATATATGTAATGTGTGCTTAAAGGCACAATATGTAAGTTTTTATTAAAATATCCAAAAACCACTAGAACAGTGTTATATATTTTGTTGACTTGTGTACTTACATTATTCCAAATAATAAGCAATTTTAACCAGGACACGGACCGTATCCGTGCATTGCCTATCAATGACATCATACCCACGTTACCCTCGATTTCCGGTTTTATTTTGTAGAAACCATGGAAACACCAAAAACGCTTTAATATATTATGTATTTTATTAGACAGGTGAGCAACTATGTGGATACCTTCAGCGACAGAAAACTAATCATGTTATATGTAAGGAACGAGAGGCTGTGCTGTATCGTGAATAAGTCATGGCTGAAGGGCGTTGTTAGGCACGACGCGAAGCGGCCACACAATGCAAATATTAAATATGTATCAATGCAACTTTCATAAAGTAAACTTTCAATAAAAGCCTTCCTTCCACCGGAAAAAATAGTCCCTGACCGTGAACAGCAGTTACATTATTACGCCATTAGATGATGGCAAAGACTGTCTTTATGAGTGTGTCAGTCAGTAGTGAAGACTTTTACATTGAAAAGACTGAACTGTTGTGAACACGGAACAAGACGCAACTGACAAATGCTTTGACTAGTGCTGTCAGTCACGGAAAACCCCTTAAATGTTAAAAGGACAAGATAATACATCGGACATTTAAACAGATTTTTCATTATGAACATAGGACTGACCTGAAAGAAAATGCTAAATCTGAATGCAGGTAATAAACTCACTCACTTGATCTCTTTCTCACAATACTCTTCTACATAATCAACTGAGAACATACAGTTTACGTTGCTAAGAGTGGTTGCTAAGGGTGTTGTGTAGTGATACACAGAACTGTTGGATGAAGCGTTCATAGCCATGTTTTATCGTTAATAAAACAGCTATTGATCAATCAGAATCAAGAACGGGAACTAACCATTTTATAAACCTCAACACAGTAAGTCTTATTGTTTAAATCTTGTTTTCTTGATTTATTGCGAGTACCATGTTTTACCATGAATAATATCGATCTAGCTTACTGCAGTGTGCAACAAGTGTCACATAGTAGCTGCCGAGTAGCTCTAACGGTTTTCAGCCACACCTTGCTTCATACATTCCGCGAAATCAAGGCGTCATCAAGCTACACCTTTATTTTGAATAAGCGACCTCTAGTGGCGAAAACTACATACTGTGCCTTTAAATGTAAACAGCCTTTTTGTAGACTTTAAGGTTTGTCTAGAAATTGTATTTTGAAAATAAACCCACCCTGAGATGTTTGCTGAAGTAAAAATTGTGACAATTAGCTCTACTCTCATCTACAGTGGGGTCCAAAAACACATACTGTACTATACACAGTGTAACAATACTTACTTTTATAATAGTAGCATATTTGCCATTTCATTTTGTGATTTTTTGAGTATGCAGAAGCTGCAGCAACAGCAACATTCACTGGTCAAATTCTGCAATCCTTTTTGACTTACTGAAATCTGACAAGGACAAAGACCCATTAGCTGCCATTCTAGCTCCACACAGACAATTTAGATATTCAAATATGCCCTCGCTTTGTGGAAACTGTTTGCAATGAGAAGCTGAATAAGTAATGTGACATTAATCTCTCTCTCTTTCTGCATTTGTCCCGTAACACACCTTTGCCAGAGAGAAGTGTGTGATGTCTTTTTGAGTCTACCGTGTGCCCTGAAAAGAAAGGGGCATCCGTGCCATTGAAACAGGAAGGTCAAAATGCTAATTCGCTCTCATTCTTCCTCCACGTCTCCCTCACCCATCAATAGAGACTGGGTCGATGTTTTTAATTATTCTGTCAGCTTCAAAGAATTCCTCGTCAGAATATGGTGGTGCTCACGAAGGTCTGAGCTCTCAGATAAATGTTATCCATTCCTGTGACAACGTCTCTTCTCTCTCTCTCTGCGGACTCTCAGGTCGTACCTCAAGAGTAATTACTATAGATCAATATGCTTAGGGTTGGCAGAGGGAACGGGGCCAATTATCTCTTGGGACATTAGCTAAATGGTCGTGTGAAGTGAACGGGCGTGTAGTGTTTTATTTGACATCAGGAAACAATGTAATCACAGGCCGGCTCAATCTAGGGCACACAAACACCAACAGATCTCTATTGTGAGGTGAAAGCTCTTTCCTCAGCACCACCGCAGAAAAACTCATTCTGCTGTTGGTCGGCAACACAAGAGTATACAATAGCAAAGCATAAAGATTTCCAAATGATCAGAATTTGCATGTAAATAAGATAAGACCAACAAGAAGATTTTTTATTGGTTTATTTATTTTTTTGGAAGATGTTTGCCTATGCAAAACTAAAGGTGTTGCATTGTGGTGGTTTGATTGGTTTTAGCGACAACTCAAGTAATTTATATTGCAGTTTATACAACACAGATTGTTTCAAATCAGCTTCACATTAATAAACAGGAAAATAATAGTGTTAATGTTGTAAAATTAATCAATTATGATTCAGCTGTAAAGCAGCTTTACATAAGACAAAATGTGTCATTATTCATTTTAGTTAAATGATGTTTCAATTAAGGTCAATAACTGTCACGGTTATAGCAAAAAGAGGTGAGGATCTTCTAAAAAACACAAAGATAATCCAAACGAGAAGCTGATGACAATAATCCAAACATGATGACAAAGGGAACACAGGAGTTTTACAACAGATGTAAAGACAATGACCGACAAACACTGACTGGAAGATGGGGGGTATATATATATATACCAAAGTTCCTTTAAGGCAAGTAATTTAACTCTGCGGCCATTTTTGAAATGCCTCTCAGGCAGCCATTTCAGTTATGTAAGTACAGCTCCTATCTTTAAATAGGGAAACATACAATTCTCCAAAGCTGCTCACCAAACTTACAAATTCACATTTGAAAAATATGGCATGAAATACCTCATAAATGTTGTTTCTGATGCTCAGATGGCATTAAAAAGGTATATATTTCAGGGTGGTGCAGTCCTAAGCGCGAGTCTCAGGTTTCTATGGGAATCTGAGCTTTTAATGCCAGCTAAAGTGATGCAATAAGTTTACCAACTGCTAAATGGCTCTTATTTAGAAGGCAGGACTAGTCTTATTCTGCCATACTGCGTGTTGATGTTTCCCTCATTCATAGTAATACAAGTGATCAGTCTTTGTATAGCAATAATCTTTGATATATATACACACAGGAATACAAGTGGCTAATGAGGAACAGGTGTGTTTCATGAGAAAACATGGAGACTAACAAGGGTAACTATCACTGCGTCTCATTTAGAAGGCTGCGTCCTCCAGAGGTCGCATTGGAAAGCTGTCTCATTTAAGAAAAATAACCAAGAAATACAACTGATCATTGTTAGTTTTATCTCAGGTCCATTAAATAAGTTCTTTTGATTTTAGTAATGTTATTAAACAGTAACTAAGAAATTAACATTAACTAAGAATAATTAATGCTTTATAAGTATTTTTCATTGTCAGTTTGGTAATAATGAATTAACATGTTAACTAATGAAGCCGTATGTCTCAAAGTTTTACTGAACAATAACAAATAATCAGAACATTTCTAATCATTAGGGCATGTCGTAGTCCAGATTAAAATATAAAAATGTTTAAGTTTGAAAATAAATAGCCTATTAAGTCTATAAGTATTAAGTATTTGGTGCTGTGACGAACAACACTGAGATAAAAAAAAAAAAAAAAAAAAAAAATGGCTGTTTGAAGCATTTTAAAAACTTCACTAGTGCAGTTGATTTGTTTACGGGGTTTCCGGGGTAACCGCTGCATTCTGCTGTTCCATCAGCGCCCTCTGCTGTCAGAGAGTGAACGTGCACTTTCATTCAGCGCATCTCCTTCACTCGTTCCGCCATGTGCTTCTCATGCACGTTGGGCTTGTTTACATCTGAGCGCGTGTCCTTTTGATGCAGAATACAGCAGTGTTGTGCATGTTTTATGGTTGATGGGGAAAGTATTCTTAAATGCATTATAAAAAATTTAATAATTTGTAATAAATTATTATTTACGGTATTTTGATGTGCCCACGGTAACAATATCGTGTATATTCATTATCGTGATATATCGCATTACCGAATATCGGCACATATTTTACAACTCACGAGAAATAACAGTCAATTTTATTACAGTTACTTTTCTTAAATAAGACATCCTTGATGACATATGCAGCCTACAAATGTGACCTCCGGAGGATGCAGCCTCTGAAATGAGACACAGCTTATGGAAACTAACAAGACAGTAATAGAAACAAAGGAAACAGGAACTAATACACAGGAAATGAAACCAGAAACATCAAAGTAACAGAATAACTAAATACGAGTCCTTGAACAAAGACACAAGGAAATCGTGACAATAACTGTGTTAATGTTGCAAACACAGTTTTATGAAGCGCAGTTAATCAATTACCATAGTTTATTGCAGGGTTGCTAGGTGGTTAGTTATTAGTCAAAATACGTGTCAAAAAAGCCCAAAAGTCTGATAAGGCTCAGGTCCTTCCTTGAATGTAAATCTAATCATCCACCACGCTAACATCTTGCTCGCTTTTCAAATTTAATACATAAAAATCATGTTCAAATAGACAATTACAGGGGTTTGCAATCTTTAGATGCCACAGACTCCCAAATATGATTATCCTCATCCTCATGAGAGACCCTGATAATAAAATGTAAAATGTATAAACTGCATTCTTGTATAAAGACCCAAATTAGACTGTGAACAATTATTATAAATATGTCTAAAATATTATTAATATTATGTGGAATAATTTGTATTAATTAATACATTATTATTAAATTAAAAAAATTATTAATATTATATGGAATAATTACAGCACAACTGTTTTCAACATTGATAAAAAGAAATAATATTATAAATAATATTTCGTTTCTATAAAGTTACAATAATATAATCCTGTACTGTTAAATTATTTATTTATTAATTAATTTGCTCATTTATTTACGTATTCAATCTAAATTGTATTTATTTATTCTAAGATTTATTCATTTATTTTAATCTTATTATTATTTAATTTACTTTTACATTTATTTACTCATTCATATCATTTGTCTAATAAAACATTTTTTTGAATACAATTTCTTATTTTAATGTAAGTTTAATTTATTTATTTAATTTAGTTTTGTTTCTATTATGTATTTTTTTTTTTCTTTAAATTTTTACAGACCCCCTAGCACTCCCTTGCGGCCTCCTGGTGGTCCCTGGACCACAGATTGAAACCCCCTGGGCTATTAGAAATGCTCACCTTAACAAACGACACATACCTCAATGAAAACAGCAACAATACATCAATGATAGCAATAACAACTGTAAAAGCAATGATAGTGACAACAAGAGTTATGATAAAAATGCTGATAACAACGACAATCACAACAACCAACAACAACAAAATCTACAAAAATGACAAAAACAACAATATATTATATCAGCTCATCTTCATGCAACCACCAATAGGAATCAGAAAAGCGTGGTGACATCTCTTCATCCATCCCTGCTTTTTTCTTCTCCAGGGGAGAGTGAATATAAAGTTTAACCAACAGCTTGAAATGGGGCCCAGATGCAGGGTCCAGACCAAATTGAAGTGTGCTGGATTCAGATAAGTGTAATGTCCTGGGGTTTGCGGCCCGTCTCATAGCGTGGCACTTTTCTTTGCTCTCAGTGACAGCAGGTGTGGCGTCAGCGCGCGGGGAGACAAGGTCACCGGGATTCCAGGCTAATAAATGGTGTGAAGATGGAACGGGCCGGTGGAGAGCGAGGCTGTGGAGCGATTCGCCACATACATCAACTCCACTGAGCAGAAAATTGAAATGGAAATCTGGGCCTTGAATGAGTGCAGATCCCATTGTCCCCAGAATGCAATCTGATGATGTATGATATCTTTTAAGGCGGCCGGTCCCCGCTCGCCGCTTCATTTTGAACCACAACTGGACAGGTGAGCTCATGTGAAACTTTGCGGGCGCGTCTGAATAAGGTTCCCCAGACAGAGTATGATGATTCCTCAGTTAAAATTAGATATATAAGCACATTATAGATTCATGAAGATAAAGATGAATGTCTCCAGGGAGTAAACTAATTGCTGTGTATATGCAGAGAGATGTGATAAACACTTGAAGTTCAATAGCTTTGATGAGAAAAGCAATAAAAGCGTATACATAAATCACAGATGCAACTGACACAGCAAGTTTCAACACGAGACTGAATATGATACCAGTGTGTAAATGAACACAAGGCCAGTGTAGCACGATTCCCGAATTAAATAAATCATACCTGAGTTGTGAATGTGAGTTCGCAGCCTGTATAGTTGTGATGCAGTGCAAGAGTCTGAGTGCAAATCTTTCTGCTGAACTGAAAAACTATCACACAACGTGGCCAGTGTAGTGCGATTCTCGACCGAATTGCTGAATTCGGAACTGCATACTAGTATAGGCTACTACTTGTATGCTATTACCATTATCATATCTTTCTATAGCAGAAATAGTAAAAGTAGTATGCGGTTCTGACCTCAGCAATTGTCTCTTCTAAGTGAATCACTCGTTCACTTTTTAGTGAATCACAATTCATACAGCGTGACTGATTCCTGAACGAATGACTCTTCTGAGCTGGTTCTTTGATGTGAACGAAAACATTCAGCACATCCAGGGTCTGATTCCAGACCAAAAGACTCTTAAGTTCGTTTTAGTAAACCAAAAACACACATCAGACCTGGTGGACTGATTGATTTCCTAATGAAAGACGCTTATAAACCGGTTCTTTTTAGTGAATCAAAAACATACAACGTGACAAGTGTTTCCTGATTACCAAATGATTAACTTTTATTAGCAGATGTTCATAAATGCAGGTTTCCATGTTGAATCTCTTTAACAGCTCTAATTCAGTTCAGTGAAGTGAAGTCACAATATGTAAGATTTTTGCAGTAAAATATTCAAAAACCACTAGGCCAGTGTTAAATATTTTGTTCAGTTGAGTACAAACGTTTCCAACTATTTGTAAATCAGGAGAACATCGCGATTATAAACAAGGACACGGGACGTGTCCGGGAGTCGCCTGTCAATGGCGTCATATTCACATTACCCAGTTTGCGGTTTTATTTTGTAGAAACCATGGAAACACCAAAGACACTTTAATATATTACATGTTTTATTAGACAAGGGAACAACCGTTTGGTTACATTTATAGACAGAAAACGAATTATTGTTATATAGCTCAACACGTTTATTCTTGTTTAAATCTGTAGTTTTCTTTTACCATGCCTCAGAGAAAAACACTATTTTGTCAAGTAGTAATACAGCATTTTCTCTATCATACAATACGTTTTAAAATTAATTGCATGCCATTTATCAACACAAGCCACCCAGCATATTATGATATTCTAAAAATCAATCTAGCTTACTGCAGTGTGCAACAAGTGTCTCACAGCAGCCGCCGAGCGAACGCACAGAGTAACATTAGCTATAACATCATTTTCAACACACTCAAATGTATCTAATATGATAAACAGCGCCGTGTTACCTCGTACGCTTGACCGGAAGAAGCGGAAACGGCGACTGCGACATAAGCCGTATCTCGCGTTCATCTCTCATTAGCAATCGCTCCAGAGGCCTCGTTTCTGCTTTCACAGCACTCGGCCCTGCTCTGTTTCATACTACAGTAACGTTAATAATTTCATCCATGAATAATTTCTGCCCAAGTCCCGTCCCGATTCTTTTCCACTGACTGTGAGTGGAAGATGACATCTCCCAAGATTACACGGTCAAACTCGGCGTCATCAACTAAGCCTTTATTTTGAATAGGCGACCGAAAAAATAATCTACATATTGTAGCATTAATAAATTGACATTTATCTCACTTAAAGGCACAAGATGTAAGATTTTTTTATTTAAAATATCCAAAGACCACTAAAACAATGTTATATATTTTGTTGACATTATTCCAAATGTTTCCAATGTTTAAATCCAGAGAAATCAGCAATTTTAACTAGTGTAATGGCCCGCCTGTCATTGACATCGTATCCGTATTACCCCCAATTTCCAGTTTTACGTCCATAGAAACAATGGAAACACCAAAGATACTTTAATATACAGTATTATGTGTTTTATTAGATAGGTGAGCAACTGTTTGGAAACATTCATAGACAGAAAACTAATTGTTATATAGCTCAACACGGATAGTCTTATTGTTTAAATCTCGTTTTCTTGATTTACTGCGAGTAACGTTTGTACCATGCCTCAGAGACAACATTATTTTGTGAAGTGGCTAACATAGCATAATCAGAAAGAGCTTTATTTGTAGTAACAGTAATACAGCATTTTCTCCACCATACAATGTTTTAAAATTAATGGCATGCCATTTAGCAACACAAGCCATCCAGCTTTTATTAATATGATATTCTAATATCGATCTAGCTTACTGCAATGTGCAACAAGTGTCTCATAGCAGCCACAGAGTGAACGCACAGTCATGTTAACATAACTTTCAGCACACCCTAATGTATTTTTAGTACGATTATTTTGACTAAGTAAAACAGCGCTGCTTTACCTCACAATTTTAATTTGTCAAATAAACGGACCTGTATGAGTAGTAATTCAGCATTTGTGGCTGTTTCATTAGAATTAAATAAAATAATGAGAATTTAAATGATCAAACATAACTGTAAAAGTTCAAGTTCAGGGACGAGAGGCAAACGTTAAACATAACTTTGATATTGCTTGCGACACATAAGCTTAATAAAAACAGCAATGTAAAATGTCCCAGGCTCTCGGTCTGCCCTGCTTCATACCACAATAACATTAATAAAACTTTTTACATTAACTCATCATGAACACGTTGGATTGCTTTCCATCGGCTGTGGAGGTAAAGACTACAACTCCCATGATTCCACGCTCATTCACGGCATCATCAAGCTACGCCTTTGTTATTGTTTTGAATAAGCAACCTCTAGCAGCGAACTTACATACTGCACTTTAAGCTCTTATATCTTTAGTGATATTTATATATCGAAATGGAAATACTTGGGAGTTATTTTGCACAGTAAACTGGTTTTAAAGCAGACGTTTTAAAGATTTTCAGATAGCTTATGACAGACTTCATGCTGACACATGAACAAGGATGGATGAAAGAAACATCCATAAACAAGTAAGCTTTTCATCTTTCCGTCCATCACATACCGACACAAAAACAAGGTCAGGGGAACGTTCTCTGCTGGAAAATGATCTAACAAAACTGAGTCAGCAGAGGACGGAGTCCGTCCTGAGAAGAGGTGGTCAAGATGGACGAGACGGGGGCCAGAAACTCCCCAGCTAATAAACTTCCAGACAGCGCCGCTGCCATTTCAAACCAGAGGGTAGGTGAAGGTAATGACGCTTTCGGTTTTCAGTTCTAAATCAGTTTTGATTTAGGAGGGTTTTGGGGACATACACAGCAAAAACACAATAGAAATCACAACAAATTTCAAAAGTACAGTTTTATATTTTAAGAGAAGAGCTTTGATGTCAGGAACATACCGTGGGATAATAAGGTGAATCTCATGAAATTCATATTTATTGCACAGCCTTTAATTATGCTGATATATTCTAGTGTACAACATATAGACAAAATATATTTTCTCCTTTATTTTGGGATTAAATGTGACCTGAACATGTTTCCTTGAGGTTTCAGAGGAACCTGTAGTTTTTTACACAGAGACAGGACTGATGCAGCAGTGATGGTAGCAGGTGGAGGTGTTTAGAGGAAAATATCTCCATCTGTTGAGGAACATGGTGCTCCATTAAGCTGATCACTGAAGAAAATCAATGAACCACCGCAGGGAGAAGCAAACTAATGGCCAAGGTAACTTCATTATACATGACAAACTCTGTGGTTCTGTCAGAGAAGTGGAATTATCTTAAAACCAGATGTAATTTTTATAACCAAAACTGGCCCGATTATTTCAATGACACACTTCATGCTGTTGCATTACCTGTCTGTGTGATTAACGATGCTGCAGGACATTAGTCGGGGTTCCCACACTTCCATGACTGATCTTATCACAAACAACTGGAAGTGTCATGGAAAAGGATTTTTTTTAGAAATCATTATGAGATTGCTTTCCCTGTTAAACAAGCAAACTAAGCATAATTGTGTGACCACATCCCATCATATGCAGTTTTTTGTAATTGAGAGATGCACATGGAAGAAAGAAAAGTCACATTTATCCAGGTGTAATATATATATATATATATATATATATATATATATATTTATATTTATATATATATATATATATATATATATATATATATATATATACACACACTGCAACACTTATGGGTCTGTTCCCGGTCTGCAGTGGTCAGTATCTATCAAAAGTGGCCCAAGGAAGGAACAGTGGTGAACCAGCGACAGGGTAATGGGCGGCAAAGGCTATATATATATATATATATATATATATATACACACATACATATATAGGTGGGCATAACATTATATATACACATATATACACATATACACACACACACATATATATATATATATATATATATATATATACATACACACACACCCACTGATCAGGCATAACATTATGACCACCTTCCTAATACTGTGTTGCTCCCCCTTTTGCTGCCAAAACAGCCCTGACCCATCGAGGCATGGACTCCACTAGTCCCCTGAAGGTGTGCTGTGGTATCTGGCACCAAGATGTTAGCAGCAGATCCTTTAAGTTACAAGTCCTGTAAGTTGTGAGTTGGAGCCTCCATGGATCGGACTTGTTCGTTCAGCACATCCCACAGATGCTCGATTGGATTGAGATCTGGGGAATTTGGAGGCCAAGTCAACACCTCAAACTCATTGTTGTGCTCCTCAAACCATTCCTGAACCATTTTTTGCTTTGTGGCAGGGCGCATTTTCCTACTGAAAGAGGCCACATCCACCAGGGAATACCATTTCCATGAAAGGGTGTACATGGTCTGTAACGATGCTTAGGTTGGTGGTACATGTCAAAGTAACATCCACATGGATGGCAGGACTCAAGGTTTCCCAGCAGAACACTGCCCAAAGCATCACACTGCCTCTGCCGGCTTGCCTTCTTCCCATAGTGCATCCTGGTGCCATGTGTTCCCCAGGTAAGTGACACACACGCACCCGGCCATCTACGTCATGTAAAAGAAAACGTGATTCATCAGACCAGGCCACCTTCTTCCATTGCTCTGTAGTCCAGTTCTGATGCTTGTCCACTGCATCAGAACATGTCCACTGTTGGCGCTGGATAGGGGTCAGCACACCCCATACACAACAAACTGTGATGCACTGTGTATTCTGACACCTTTCTATCAGAACCAGCATTAACTTCTTGAGCAATTTGAGCTACAGTAGCTCATCTTTTGGATCAGACCACACGGGTCAGCCTTTGCAACCCACGTTCATCAATGAGCCTTGGCCGCCCCTTACCCTGTCGCTGGTTCACCACTGTTCCTTCCTTGGACCACTTTTGATAAATACTGACCACTGCAGACCTGAAGCATTTTCTCTGAAGCTGTAGGGAGGCAGAGCTCAGTAACATAAGTGGGTGGTCAAATTTCTTTGAAGAATCAGAGCTAGTGCTAGAAAAATAAGAGAAAGCCACAATTCAAAGAAAATGATTAATGATTTTCCCCATGAAGTTATGCATTGTAGGAGATATCTTAGCTTCACAAAGGTGTGAGAACTGCAAAAAAAGGAATAATATTTCATATTTCCCTGTAGCCTTCATGGTTGGAATAATAATGTCATAGTTTGTTCAGTCCAATAAAGGTTCTTTTTGTAAACTTCTTGATTGTACAAATGAAAAATTGAAAGTTGTCACTAAGTCAGGGGTGTCCAAACCTTTAAAGGGGGCCAGATGTGATGTTGTGGACACACTATTAGAATATTTTATAATAAAAAAATATATACAATTCGATATATCTCACATTTCTGCCTCAATACCAAAATTACAGTTAGTGTTACTACAGTAAATCCATGGTATGTTCATCATTTGTGGATTGGTGTCATTGGACTACTTTAAAAGAAAGATCAACATACTGTACAGGTTTGGAACAACATGACAGTAAATAAATGATGGCAGATTTTATCATTATTGGGTGAACTGTCCCTTAAAGTGACTATTCCCCAGACCAACTTTTGAATGAATAGATTTAAATCATGTGTGCCGTGCAAATGTCTCCAATAATAAACTCATCTTGTGAGCAAGTTTTCCTCTAATGCTCGCAAAGAGAAATATCGTCAATTAAATTTTAAAGCAGCACAATCAATGATTCTAGGCTTTTCATGAGCGTGGGAACCGCGATTGCAGTGAATTTACCTCTTATTTCTCATCCCATATTAGCTGGTGAATAATTCCCTCTATTAATCCAGATGAAGGTGAAGTACCCAGTAGGCATGGAAGGGAAGCATGAATCTCTGTGCTTAAGATCTCAGCAAGCGCAGAAGACTTCAGGGCTTCCCTGGACGACTCCGACTTGAGAGAGAGACCAACTTCCAGCCGTACACAGATCCCATCGGGCTGACTGGCTTTTTGAGTGTGTCTGTGCCACTGGTTACTGATTCATTATTAATACGAGCACCATGCATCTGACAACTCAGCCAGACTCAATGAGAGACCGTGTTTATCAGAGGGGAAATAAGGGGGAAATGACTACATGATCAACACTCGCACTGTTTGTTGGTTCAATGATGCAACTAGTCTGATCATTGAAGATTAAAATTCCTAGTTCCAGATTAGGAAGTTTTGGAAGAAGCATTGCCGTCCTTAAAGTACCTCAACAAACTTTACAGGGGCTTGTGGGAGTGAGTGCAGAGGATTCCTAAATCTTGACAGCAGCAGTGGGGACTGCTGAGTTTCTGCCTGCATGTGTGAGAAATAAAAGAGCAAACCGACTTTGTGTACGGCAGAGCTTAGATCAGAAACAAGAGCGAGTGTCAACAGGACTGATCACAGACACACACTCTGTTCCAAAACATCCACTGTGTTCCTGTTTGCACAAGTGCCTTCATAGGGCACTTCAAAGGAAGTGAAATCTTTACTTAAAAAGTGCATTACGAATGACAGTTTAGAGTTTTTATGGAGTTTTATGAATAATAATAGTGGCTTATCCATATACCACACACCACAGTTTATATTGTATAATTGATATAATGTATAATATAATAATAATAAAATCAGATCTTAGTCATTGTGTTTGTGACATACCTTACTTATTTTAAATTATGTAATTTACGGAAAACTTTTTTTTTTTTATTATTACAGCGGCAATATGTAATATTGACAGCTAGCGGTTAAAATGAGTACTGCAGCCAAATTCAAAATACTGGAAAGTTATCCTCGCCTCTTCAGAAGCCGACACTCACGTAGGTTGCCAGATTGAGCGCAATTGACAATGGAAGGTAAGGAGACTTACACACTAGATTAGTTGATTTATCCATGTTTTAATGTTCTCCCATTTATAAGAGATTTTTAGATGGATGCCGAGGCTTTTTAGGTTGGGTAGAATCTGCGATCTCTGACCCAGTTCGTTTGCTGACTTCCAGGGCTGCAATACGCTGTGTTTTCCACCAGCTGGCAACCTGGAGTGTCAAAATACTATTGGGTAAATTGGCAGCGGGCATGATCACACAGACCAAAACAAAAATAGACATTCCTACACAGAAACAGACATTTCAAAGTTGAACAACTGGCTGTAGCGTTGTTTTTCAGAGAAACAATGAGAACTTAGTACGCTTCCTAAAAATCTGCAAACATATTATGGTATTTTTATGCTTTAGTACAGTAAAAAAATTACATACAGCACCGTTAAGATGTATCACTGATCAGTGGCATAGTGGATTGGCACGCACTGCGGGGGGGGCCCCGTGTGTTGAGGGGCCCCCACAATAACCTGGGTTGCGTCAACAGACGATGATCACGTATCGACGATAGCCAGAGATATTGTCAAAAGCATCAAATACTGTCAATATTAAGAAGATTTGGCATTTCCAATTAATGTAGGCCTGTCACATTCTTCTAGTCTATTATTATTACTATTAGGTTAGGCTTCTTTTATTATTAAATTAATATTATAATAAATTTGCCCCGCAATAATTTCATAGCGCATCACCGCACTGACTCGCTGTGAGGATAATAAAAGATTAGGCTAGCTAAGTCTACTGTACAATGAATTATAGTGTATAGTGTAATCAATTATTAAAAGTGTATAATATTTCCTAACACTGCAGTCATCAATAAAAATTAAGCACAGATGCAAATAATTCTCATTTTTATTCACTAGCCTATATGTATGATCACAAGTAGAGATGCACCGATGTATCGGCTAACAAACGTTATTGGCCGATAAAAGCTATTATCATCACTATTGGCCGATTATATCCTGTCAATCAAAAGGGTGCGGAAAGACGTGTTCAAACGGCAACTCATACATACTGTGTGTGTGAAGAAAATCACTTATGTACTGAATTTTAACGCATTAACAGTTTAAAAAGTGACGTTAAAGCAGGCTCTTTTTGACCCTATGAATCACCCGTAGTTCAAGCCAGGGTTGCCAGGTCTGCGTTTTTTTTTCCTACATCAAATATTATTTGTAGCGCCTCACATCCAATAATCGCAAAACAGATTTGTGCTTTATTACTTCTGATAACAATTAAAGTTAAAGTTTTCAAAAACTGCCTATTTTATCACGAAATTCAAACGATAAACGGCGTTTTGACGCTCTTAAATGTGACGTGTCAGATCGCTGTAATGCCTCAGTTCAGGCGGCAGCTTTCTTCCTCTTCAATACAAGTTATGTCTCGAAAAACATGAATGATTATCAAAAGTATGTTGAAATATATCGTACAACTTACCGGAATGTATCATGTAATCACTTTATTTGTGTTTCAACCACGGAAAGACGTCAATAAAACAGCAATGTCACATCATGTCACATTTACCTCAGGAATGTTTTCCAATGTTCAAGCTATCTACATATTTTATATTATATATATTATTTATATTATATATATATTTTATATTATATATATATATATACATATATACATACACACACATATATACACACTAGAGAGGAGCTTATTTACTGTTAATTATATGTTTGTGTAAATTTGCCATGAAGACAAGCGCTTATGAAAACTACCTTATGTGATACTAAGTTTTATACATTTCAGTTTTTATTTGAGTGTAATTATTATATCTGAAAATAAACAGCAGCTAAATATAATACATCTGTTGTTAATTGTAACCTCTAATATTGTAGTGTACCAAAAAGGAGGGTTCCCTGTATAGTTTGCAACATTATTTGGGAGATTTTTCTTAAGAAAAACCAAACTATCGGTATCGGCCGATATCATTGTGAATAATCGGCTGTTGGTATCGGCAGAGACATTTTGTATCGGTGCATCTCTAGTCACAAGAGAAATAATGGAATAAATTAGGACAGTTATATACTGTTATCAGCATATGTTGAAATTCGTCTCTGAGAGAATATGCTCCGTTAATGCAGCATCAGACAGCTCCGTCACTTTACTGACCGAGGTTGAGACTTATGTACTGGCATA
Organism: Elopichthys bambusa; assembly: GCA_037101425.1. Classification (NCBI taxonomy): domain Eukaryota; kingdom Metazoa; phylum Chordata; class Actinopteri; order Cypriniformes; family Xenocyprididae; genus Elopichthys; species Elopichthys bambusa. The sequence continues at coordinate 6,404,663 of CM074438.1, forward strand.
ACTCATGACACGTGATATCCATCGGCTCCCCTTCTTGTTTTAAAACGGAAAGATTTTCAATATTATGATGTATCATAATAATGGATTTGCGCTAGGCCACTGACTGTGATAGTGATTTTTCAGCACATTTATATATATATATATAAAAAAAAAATTTCATGAGATGCTTTAAACAGAATATCTGATCTTTTCTCTATATCTTTTCTCAAAAAACACAACCTCCTCAAAACAAAAAAAAAGTTTTTTAAAGAGTCTCTTAAAGAAGCCTCATCCATGTATTGATCAAAAATACAGGAAAAAAAACAGTAAAATATTGGAATATTTTTACAATTTAAAATAACTTTTCTAGATGAATATATTTTAAAATGTAATCGGCAACGCTGAATTTTCAGCCTCATTACTCTAGTCTTCAGTGTCACATGATTGTTCTAATATACTGATGATTTGCTGCTCAAGAAATAAACAGTTCATGTTGAAAACAGTTGTGCTGCTTAATATTTTTGTGCAAACAATAATGTTTAAAAAAAAAAAAAAAAATCTTGCTAACTCTTTTGAATGTAGTGTAAGTTTACCCCAGGTGGCTTAAAACTTTTTAAACACATTTTAATGTGTAATTTTCAGTAATGGACTGCAGTGCATCGGAAGAGTCTTGCAATTGTTGATACGTAGGTATCAATACGTAACATTTACAGGTACAAAACATACATTTTTGTACTTTTGGATAGATGCTGAAACATACAATATGGACTTACTGACACTTACGTTTCCAACGGCTCTGGTGGTAGAACCACACTTTACGTAAAATACACATGGATACTCATGAGATCAGTGCCCTGACTAGGGATCTGAATGAAACACACCCATATTTTAATGCTTAAGATTATATATTTGTTAGTTTAGCAGCACGCCAAAGTCCACTGAAATCTATTTTGAGTTGAGTCTCCCATGTGGGGCACTATTTATATCGAGCACAGAGTTACTGTCGAGTGCTCCAAATCACTCACTTATAAGGGTTCCATTTCTCTTTGGAAGGAGCTGCTCTTTCTAGGTAGCTCAAGGCTGTAACCATGTCTTGAACATTGTGTGGGATGATCTTTTCCACCGGGGTGTGGGGGGTTGTTATTGGGTAATTTTTTAAAAATTAAATTAAAAGATTAAAAGGGATTTAAGGGAATAACGAAAAACAAATGATAAAATGATAAAAATTCCAGGTCTATTGTAGTTATTAAGTAATCAATTTAAACTATTTGCAAATAATATTATATATATATATATATATATATATATATATATATATATATATATATATATATATATATATTCAGTCTTATCTGTATGTCAAATATGTCAAAAAAGCTAAATGTTTCTTGTCTCGTCACATTTAGTTATGAATTATATTAATCATATATTTACCAAATATTAGCAAACGACAATTTCATAAAAATGTTGAGAAGTATGCATCACTGGATATTATTGTCGGTTGCTGAATATTTCAACCATAAAACAGTTGTCAAATATGAAATGTTTAGCTATTTACTCGCCACGTACTCTTTCACTGCTAAAAGAAGAGCATTGCGTTGGAATTTGCACTCGTCTTCAGCGAACAGTAAGCCCAACCTTTCTTTGATTTGATTGGCCATCTCACTCATTCTGACAGCGATGAGCTAACCAGCTGAGGCAGACCAGCCTAAAAAATGTATATTAAAATTATTATTTTTTTTTGTGTCATCCTAACAACAAACAGAGCAGTGCATAATGGAGTACAGCAGAGCAGCGTCAAGAATATCAAATATTGGGGGGGCAACTTTGGCAACTTGTTCCCCTTGATGTCTTGATGGTAGCCCACTAGGTTTTGGAACACAGCCACAGAGATATATAATAATTCAGCTTTTATAGTTTTTGTGAAGTAGACCCACAAACACACACTTCAAATAAACCAGAAAGAAGTGGGGGGAAAAAAACAAAAAACACGACACTAATATGCAAAGGTAAACTAAGATCTTTTTTATTTCATTATTTTTTTTTTTTTTTATGTATAGATCTATTTTTTTTTTTGTTCCTTTTTCTACATACAAGTCCTTTTTTAAAGTATGTCGTCATGCTGGGTGCAGTTTCGGTGAAGTAGCTCATGCAGGTGACCCATGTGGATATTACGAAAGACAGGCAAAAGACGGGGTGGACCGAGATCGAGCTGGACCACCGCCGGACTCCACTGTACAGTCACCAAATCACAAGACGTTTAGAAATGGGCTGGCCAGGACCAGGAGGACAAAAGTCAGGACTCTTTGCTAAGACACGGCTCAGATTCCCAAAAGAACACAATGAAGAAAAAATCATGACATCATACTCTGGCGTCTTGCGCCATCAAAATCCTCCGTAACAGAAGACGACAGCTGAAGAGAAGGTGAAGACAAAATTAGGATGATGCAAAAGAAAGAAAATATATATTCTTTTTTAGTAAAAAATCCCATAAGTCTCCCGTCCTTGAAAAGTGTCACCAGCAGAAAGAGCTACTTTTTGCTGAGCCACATTTATGAAGAAACGACTGTGCTCATTAATTTCAGGCCGTAATCGTTTCTATTAGAGCAAAAGGGAGTCAAAGTCTACAGTCATTAATCATTACAGTACTGCAGATCCCCACATGCTCATATGGGTCCGTCAGAAATACATTTCGGCACCAACCACGGCCGCGCTCTGCAAGGACACGGCAGCCCTGGCATTTTGAGTAAAGACCTTAAAACGAAATTGCATGTTGCTTTTTAAGTGAAAAATGAAAATTAGTAATACATATGCAAGGAGTCTACTGTAACGGCATTGGAGAGGGTCACAATATATTTACAGCAGTACATCCACCGTGCACCAGAATACTGAGGATGACGAACATGTCCCAAAGCCAGTCCCGCATAATAAAAGACAAAACAAAAAACACATTAGTGAATATGAAAGAACAAAACTCAGTCAAGGCTGAACTGTAAAATGCTGAACAATCTTTGCACCAATAACTTTCTCATCTTTTTAAAAATAGTCTCCGTTTGTTTAAATGCTTCAAAAGGAAAATAAATGGACATCTTTGGTGAAGATTCAACAGCAATCTCTCAGTCTTTTGCCATGACGTCTCTGCAGAATGCCAACTGGGCTCAGCAGCAGGTGCACAAACGAACACACTCGGACCAACGGACGAACACACATACTTGCTGGTTTCGGAAAAAGGTTTAAAATCAACAACAATCCTGCTGGAGAAACCTGATGCCATCGAGCGGGAAATGGAATGATAGCAGGTCTGATTTCATGGAAGTCTCGTGGAAGAACAGGCTCTGCGACCCATCGGTACTATTAACTATTTCGAAGATTTAAAGGAAAAGTTCACCTAAAAAAAAAAATTCCAAGCCTGTATGTGGTTCTCTTTTCATTGGGACAAAATATAAGAGCTTTTGAATAATCTTCATGCAGCTTTTCATGGTGACCATGGTGTAAATCTCCCAAAAAATGACCATTAAACCACCTTAAAAGTAGTAATTATTCAATATTTATGACTTTACTAATGGAAAATCTCTCCTTTTTGTAATAAAATAAATACTTTTATTCATCAAGGATGCATTAAATTGACCAAAAGATACAGTAAAGGTATTTATAGTATCACAAAAGCTTTCTATTTCCAATAAATGCTGCTCTTTTGAACTTTTTATTTATCAAAGAATTTTGGTTTCCATAAAAAATATTAAACAGCACAACCGTTTTAAACTTTGATAATAATAATGATAAATGTTTCTTGTGCACCAAATCAGAATATTAGAATGATTTCTGGAGGATTATGGTGACACTGAAGACTGGAGTAATTATGCTGAAAATTCAGCTTTGTTCACAGGAATAAATTACATTTTCAAATATATTCATTTTTTTTCTCCACATTTTTTTTTCTCCTGTTTTTACTGTATTTTTTGATCAAATAAACAGTCTTGGTGAGCATAAGAGACTTCTTACAAAAACATTTAAATGCACCTTCAGACTTTCAGAATATTCCAAACTGCAACTTCCGTAATTTAGTAGATGGGAAATGTATTAATGAATAATTCCTTACATATCAGTCTATTCCTCACAAAAATGCTTCCTGAGATCTGAAATATAGTGTTTGAGTCAATGAGGCCTGGTTTCAAATGCCGCTTTTCCACTACGTGAAACGTCTCGTCTCGGCTAACTTAACTTTCGGTTTGCTTTTTCACTGCAGTTTAGTACCGGGTGGGATTATACACTGATCGTTGTAGTTGCGCCGCCTCTACTGCCGTGGATCCGCTCCTCAGCTACCAACGAGTCTGCACCTTGTCTACTGACCGCGATACAACCATTTCTTTTTTCAAGTTTCGTGCGACGGTCGTTTAAAGCAAGTCGTTTTAAAAAAGTTGTGTGAACAAATGATACTGCGGTGGCTGTTACTGACTAAATCTAGCGGGTTTGGTGTCTCGTGTTTCAAATCCAATGACGCTGTTAGTGACGATTCTCTCTGACCAATCAGTGATCTGCAGTGTTTACACGTCACATTTAGTATTGGTACGGTACGCTTAGAACCTCAAACGAGGTGGTACTATTTAAGAGAGCTAAACTATCCTGTACCGAGCCGTCCCATGCTGTGGCAAAGCTCCAAAAAGTGAGCAGTACCGAACCATGCAGTGCAAAAGCGCCAAAAGACAGAGGTTACGCTTCCGCCGCAAGTTGACTTGTGTATGGCCGTTGCCGAAATCTGGTTATTATAGTTTATAAAGTTGTAAATATGGATATTTTTCTTACAAAAATCCATCGCTTTGCTTCAGAAGGTCTTTATTAACCTCCTGGAGTCACATGGATTACTTTTATGATGGATGGATGCACTTTTTTTGGCTTTAAAATCGTGAGCAGCATTCAGAGCCAGGGTAGTTTTTAATATAACTCAGATTGTGTCTGAGAGAAGATAGTGATATACACCTAGGAGGGATTGAGGGTGAGTAAATCATGGGACAAATTTTAATTTTTGGGTGAACTATTCCTTTAAGTCTCATATGTAAATCCGGGGGATCATATTATGCTGGTTTTATGGTGAAGTTTTGTCCTTTTTGAGCTTGACTGTCATTGTCACTATGAACTGCTGTTGTACAGAAAAGATCTGCATGAAAATCCTTAAAAAAAAAATCTCCTTTTGTGTTCCAAGGAAAAAACTACAGCATACAGGCTTTAGGTTGAGTAACTAAATGCTCATTTTTGGGTCAACTACTCAGCCTCTTATCTTTCATTTTGTGTGTCAGATCATATGACTAAAATGTTATAAATCCCACCAGAAGTTTATATTATACAGCAACACTCCTGGAATCTGAAAATCACCAAAGCTCAACTTTAAAAAAAAGAATGATCGGTACAGAAAATAGTTCTGCTTCCTATCTCTCTATAACCTTACCAGTCAAACATGCTGCACTGGATAAGCCATAAATCAAAGAGCACCTGAGCTCCTGGCTCAGACCTTCCAACAGCAGAAGTCTGCGGAGGTAAAACCTCATCCTCAAGGACACAGCTGAATTCAGCCTTACAGAAACCGTCTCTGAGGAGGAATGTAGGCATTCAGGTCTATGCAGGAAAAAAAAAGATCCTCGAACAAGACGCAAGGATAAAGTGAAAGTCAGAGTCGCCCCTGCAAACCCTCGCTTCCGCATGCAGAGATGGCTTTTGTCAATAATAAACGTGCATCATTTTTCAGAGCATTCTGCCATCTTGAAAAAAAATCCCACAATGCCCTGCTTTCAAACCTGCAGTGACTAAATGCAGCATGAATGTTGAAGGACGAGTTCAACCAGAAATAAACGGATTATTTACACACCTACATGTCGTTTCAATTGGTGTTCGTCATGCAAAGCTTATTTGACTTCAAAAGATTTGGAATAAAGTCACATGGAGTGCTTTTATGGAGCTTGGAACGACATGTGGGGGAATTTTCATATTTAGATGAACTGTTCCTTTAACATAAGTGTAACCCGATCACATTAGCAGATCAGGCTCGCTGTACTCTTAAAAATGCTGGGTTAAAAACAACCCAAGTTGAGTTGAAAATGGACAAACCCAGCGACTGGGTTGTTTTAATCCAGAAGTTGGGTTAAATGTTTGCTATTTAACTCAACTATTGTTTAAAACTTACTGTATTGCTTGCTTAAAGTGAACCCAAAATATGTTGGAAACTAACATTTATTAATGTTTAAAAATATGAGCATTTATTAATAAGTTTATTGAATAATAATTAAACAATAAACATTTATTAATAAGCAATTTAATAAATGTTCACCTTTTGATTATTATTGATGCCTCTAGTAATTATGTCTGATTTTTAATTTCCAACCTATTTTGGGTTCATTTTAAGCCAGCCATATAGTCATTTTTAAACAATAGTTGGGCTAAATAAAACTGCCCAGCACGTTGGGCAAACATTTAACCCAACTGCTGGGTTAAAACAACCCAATCGCTGGGTTTGTCCATTTTCAACCCATCTTTTTTTTTTTTTAGAGTGTGGGAAATCTGCCATCTGAGTAATCCGACGGACTCCATGCAGCTTAAAGTCAATACAGTGTAAGAACATAAAAAGAAAAAGTAGGGCTTCTAAAATGGTCCATTACAGGCCACTAAAGTATTTAGCCCAGATATAGGGCTTCTTTGAGCGAGGCCAGAGCCTTGCGTAATTCGTACATGCATTTAAGACCTCTGAGAAATTTAAATAGCCACGACACATCGTTTAATAACATCAATGCACTTTGGTTGCATCCATAAGACTACTCCATTTTCCAATTCAAATAACCGTTTGACAATACAGCTTTCGTTTCCAAGCTCTCAAGGAACCATATGCAAAAATTCAAGTTTCCCTCCGAGGTCAAATTAAAATCTGAAATCTATTCCGACTAGAAAGACGGCGTACGCTAATTCTACACTAAAGTCCTGACAAAAGTGTGTCTATCTAAAGGGACCATGCTGTACAGTTATGATCTATGTGAATTTCTTCCCCTTTTAAAATCCGGAGGGAACGGAATAAAAAATATAAATATGCATATGTTTTGCATATCGAGGAGAACCATGCTCAAAAAAGGTGAGCCAGCATTTGGGTAGGCTGGACCAGGAACCCTTCAGACCCGTGCGCACAGCTGTGTGGTCGACCTGAAGCCACGTAACGTGCATGTTTACGGCATCGAGGTTTTGTCAGAGCAACCCTCTGTCATGAAAATAGTTTGAAAAACTAAAAAGAACATTTTTCCAGTTACAAATGACATTACATCCTGTTATCTGCTGAAGGCTAATGCCGCTAGCTTCAAAACAAACATACGTTAAATGACAACCTGCTTCTACATTACAAATTAAAAAGGCATGATTCACACAAAGAGAGCAAAATGACAGACACTAAAGGGCTCTTAGTTTGTCTGAGAACAAACAGCATCACACACACAAACACACACACACCCACGCACATCAAGTGAAGTATTAACAGCTGGTTGTTGTCATGTCCTGGTCTTTTTTTATGTCCCCTCTTCAAGAGTTCAGTGAGAACTGGTCCTGTTCTATGGGCTTTTTCACCCAGGCACCCAGGCCCGCTTTGTGAAAGGCCTTGATGAGCGTTTGCTTCGCCGTGTGATACTCCACTGCTGCTTGTTTGGCTTCGTGGTACGAGCTGGGCTTGGGCACTTTGATTCGCAGAGTTGACGAGAGCTGCCGAAGAAATACAAAAATGATAAATGTTTTGTTTGTTTTTGCATTTTTTGTAATATAATACAATGCTCATTAGGCAATTCAATTTTAACATAAAATAAATACAAATAAAATCAATAAATCAATAAATTAATGAACAGAACAAAATTTATAAAAAGAATACTGCTGTGAAACAGAAAAACAGAACAAAATGTATGCGTTTTGGCCGTTTATTTACACGACAACGGCGTTTCGGGGGCCTGAAAATGAAAACGTTTTAAAGTGCAAGTTTTTGAAAACGATACCATTACTGTCTACCGTTACCATGTAAACTATAAAAACGCGAATTTGTAAAAACGGTGACATTATGTGCCTGCGCCGTGCATATTACATGTTCAGCCTATAGGTGCTTAGTGTTTCTTTACAAAGTGTCATCGCCATCTACTGGCCTGGCATGAATAATACAGCATTTTTAATCATTTTCGTGGATCCGTGTGAATAGGGATTGTTTTGACAATTTTGTCATTTGTATGCGAAAAACGCAAAAGAAAAACTATTCTGTTTTTAGTACATGAATGAGAGAGATGCGTGTGCCCAAATGTATTTTTATTGTGCATTTCCCATACAGCAGTTTTAGTTTCGCTTTAAGCCCGGAACACACCAAGCCGACGCTGACAAACTAGTGGCGACGAAAGCAGACGTTGGCTTACGTCGGCAGCGTCTGGGTCCAAAGTTGCCCTTACACACCAAACCTACGCTCGACACCTGACGGCCAAGTAGCACCTGCTGGTATGCCTTTCCATACCAGCAGGTGGCAGTAGCTGAACAGCCAATCAGAATGATCAGATGGCCCGACTGACCGACGAGCTCCGACGCTGATTCAGCATGTCGAATCGGACGAAAAAAAGCAGATGAGGACCAATTTCAGCCGACGGTGCGAAACACATTAAGAAAACTTACGTCGACCGACGAACAAAAACTGCCCGACGGCCGACCATCAGCTTCATGTGTTCTGGGCTTTAAATATATCTAATTAGACTTGCCATCTTTCACCAACTTCTTTACTATTACAAAGTCTTGCAGTAAATTTGAAAGTGAATCCATGAAGATGTGATAGTCGTACCTTAGTGTGTAGTGGCACCCAGCGGCTGTATAGGGCATGCTTACAGAGACGTGAGGGTCTGCCCATGTCATCCTTGCCTGTGGTGGCGTTAATGACTTCTAGAGCTTGATCTCCCACCGTCCAGTTCACACTGAAGTTGGGGGCCTTTCCTGGCTGCCGGGCCTCAGCATTACTGATTCCTGCAAACACACAAATACATTCATCATAATAGAAAACTAAACCCAGAGATGAACTTGGAGCATTTGGTGCAGATTTTAATATAGACAACTTGATATAACAAAAAATATTTACTGAACAAATATGAAGAAATTTATTTCAAGGCTTCTGTTTTTTTAATGAACACAAATAAAGCAATGTGTTCAAGATTGTTTATATTAAGGGGATGTGTTAAAATGTAACTTCGCCGATTTTCAGTCCGCTTTGTATTTTTACAATGTCAGTAATATATGTAAATGAATAATGTTTACTCGTTCTACGTGTTACCTGGACAGAGAAATTCATGTATATTTGTCAGCAAAAGTCTTCCACTATTGACAGCTCCAGGGCTTTCGTGAAAACGGCAGTTTCTTTCAGTTTTTCCCTCTCTGTTTGGCATAAAACACTGTTTGTGGTCATCCAGTTTGAAATGTACTACAAACACACAGGTATTTCAGATTGTCCTTCATGGCGTTCTCTCCGTATTCTTGCCTAAAATACACTGGATCCTTCACTGGAAACTAAAAGTTACTCACTCCCGCTAAACATTTACTCTTTGAATTTTTACACCCAGGAACAATACAAGTTGACACTATTATGGCTAAAAGTTTGCCAAGCGGTATTTCCAACTAAAGCAAGGTGGTATTTGACTCTGGTCAAACGTATCCATAGCAGAATGGTGGGAGTGGCCTTGAATGGCAACATGCCCAGTGCATTATGGGTGTTGAAGTTTTCCTACTTATTTGGCTAAAGGGAAGACAGCAGCCTTATTTCTCTGCTTTCTCTAGTCAGGTAGTTTGGTCATAATTTTTTTCCCACCTTTCTACAGCACAGGCAGCCAAGTTTTATTGAAAGCCCATTTTGCTAGCAGTGAATTGCTTACCAATGAATGTCCGTGACTTACATGACCAAAGGTAATTAACTGAAAAACACTTGAAGGCTATATGCCATTATAAAATTTTTGTATCCTTTAATATTTACATTATTATTAAGTTTAAATTAATATTAAAATATATGCAATAATATAATCTGTAATATTATGTACTTTTATAGCATACAATAAATAGCTCACTGCATTATGCATTACCTCTTTACTGGCAGACCAAGACGAAAGGAACAAAAAAAAGTTGACAAATACAGAAGAGTCGTTCTTTGAGCTAGCGTTATGAAGCAGAGGTTGAGTATGTTATGCTTCAACCTCCCACAACACATCAAATAGAGATTTTCAGCAGTAAGCCATTAAAAGCAAGTTCTGCTAAGAATCTGATGTAACCCAGTGCAAAAGCAGTGCTGGGTGTTTCTCATGAGGTACAAAACAAAGTGAGAAAGGATGTGTTCTCTACAAGATCAGTCGGCATCTCCCTGATGACACTCAAGCATGTATTTAATGAGGAATCTATGTATACCCAGTGCTGGGTAGTTTTTCAGAAGCATAAAAATAGTTAACCAATTTTTATCAAAAAATATCTCTCGGTAAGGATCGGTATAGGGGCTGATTAAGCATTTTTAACTGATCGGTATTGGCTATTCTAAGCCTGATCCTTTATTTTACATCAGCTGTCAGATGTATTGCAGTAGGTAGAGGTATGCACTTTCAAGCGGGTTTGCCAACTACCATTAAAAGGAAAAGAAGCTCAAATGTGCTTGAGCGACACACATGAGAACCAATGAGGTTTGTTCTAGCACGTCACGTTATTTTAAAAAAAGATGAAAAAAATGAGAGAAATCAGCAGGAGCATCTGCGATTTCAGGCACGGTATGAATTACTGAAACAGGCTGTCGATGTGTGATGGTGAGATGGAGAGCAGGCCCATCTAAATTCCAGTAATTTATCAAACCATGAGGAAATTGAAGGCGACTGGGGGGGGGACTGTCCATCTAGTAAATGGTAATACAATTTGACATCGGTGCCATTTTCAATGATTTGGGAGTGGAAATGCCGTATGATGTTGTCTTACCGCTGAGCAGGGGGCGGTTGAGGGAGAATTGCTGGGGCAAGTCTTCGATGTCAGCGATCCGCTGGTACATGGCTCTGGAGAGATGATCAGCGTGATACAGGCTGCCCAGGATGATGCTGGAGAAGTAGATGGGCTCAGTGAAGTAGCTCATCAGAGAGCCCTGGATGCCCACCACATTCCACCTACAAGAACAAACCCAGACACCTCAGATCAGGGCTTCGCTTCTTTCTTCAAGACTTTCTTCAAGATTTCATAGTGGCAACCTAACACAGTACAAACACTATGAATTGCATAGACCCAACAGTATGCAAAATTAGAGTTAGAGTATGCAAAAAACAGAGTTTGGATATGCAATAATAAAATATATGATATATTTATTTTAAACAATTTTTATTTTTATTATAATTAATTTACTTATTTATTAAATTCTAATATAGTTTTTTATATTAATATTTCTCTCTCCTGTCCGCAACCCCAAAAGAACAGACCTGCGGCCTATTTTTATTATAATTAATTATTATTCAATTGAATTATACATTTTTAAATATTTTTTAATTGGTATTTTAAATTGTTTTTCCCCCACTGCTGTATGCAACCCCATCTGAACAGATATGTGGCCCCTTTTTATTATAATAATTGTAATTAATTTGATTATTACATTTAATTATAATTATTTTATTATTGCCATTTTGCAAACCTATGATCCATTTTTATTATAATTAATTATTATTAAATGTAATTGTAATTATTTTATAATTTTATTACTGGTATTTTGCATGGTTTTTCCTCTGATGTATGCAACACCATCAGCATCACCAACAGACCTGTAGTTGATTTTTTATTATTATAATCAATTAGAGTTATTATTAAATTTAATTATACTTATTTTACAATATTATTATTGATATTTTGCATTAATTTCCCTCCTCCTGTTCGCAACCCCATCAGAACAGACCTGTGATGTGTGTTTTTTTTTTTTATAATTAATTACAATTATTGAATTTGTTTATAATTATTTTACAATTTTATTGTGAACATTTTGCATTGTTTTCCCCTACTGTTCGCCATCAGAACAGACCTGCCGCCCAATTGTATTATATTTATTATATGATTAATTATAATTATTATTATTACATTTAATTATTACATGTAATTATAATTAAACACTTTATATTTGGTATATAATACTTTCTATTATTGGCATTTTTCAATATTTTTCCCTCTGCTGTATGCAACCTCATCAAAACAGACTGCCTATTTTTGCATTTTACCGTTACTGCATTGACTCTGCTTTAAAAGAGTAAATCTTTTTTTCTTTTTTTAGTTTGTTACTAGCCTGAAGTATTTCCAGCACTTTCACATAATGGATTCATAATCTCACTCCATCTAAAACACAAAAAATTAGATGTAACATATAAAACAATCGGGAACTACAAGAATCAAAAAACATGAAAACAACAGAGCAAAAAAAGCAATCTGGCCAACAGCCCAGATGTGAATTTCAAAGGCATGATAATATACAAAAAAGCACCAGTGGATGAATTGTTCAATTAGCGCTGTTCTTCCAAGCCACCTCATTTACGTCTTTACAGGTCCCAGACTCACCCACTGGGTCTCTCTCCTCAGCCATTCACAATCAAAGGGCCTAATCAAGCCTAAATCTGCTCCCCAAAACAACACCTGCTGAAAAGATCCCAGACTCAAGTGATTGGAGCTGTTCTTTTCAGCCTGACCAATCAACAGTCTGACAGAGTTTAACTTTTGCTACTGTTAACTACTTTGTTAACCAAGCACTAGTCTCCTGTAGCCAAAACACATTGCAGCATATTCAGTTCTTGAGGCGGATATCTATCTGCTAGACTAGATATCTTCATAAAGTTTGATGGGGGGGTAGGGGGTTCACATATGCAGGGTTATTTGGCCAAAAGATTGACACTAGGGCTGGGCGTTGACACAAATTTGCGATTTGATTTTGTGATTTTGATTTGATTACCTTTGATTCAATATTTATTAATTTGGGGCCTATAAAGTACATGGCAAATTTCCTCAAAGAAAAAAAAGATCGAGACAGAGACGTGATGTCTATGATTTCACTCCAGTCTATGGGAAAGTAGCCCATTTTTGATTCTTGTGAGGTTTATTGTGATGCTTGCCTTAATTCAACTTCGCGCATCGACTACGCAGATATCAACAGTGCAACGGGGTTGTAGGTTGCCAGGTCGAGGTCACAAATGGATTTGAATTTGTATGATGTGTTGATTGCGTGAGTAGAATGCGTTTCATACAAGATCTGGCAACGGGACAACCTTGGAATAATATATTTATGTGATTATTCTTATAACGAGGTTTGGGCCATACAAATGACGGGAGTTTCCTGGGAGAAATGGCAAAATTGGAGGGGGTGACAGATGGGCGTGAAATACGGGAGACTCCCGGTAAAAACAGATCGCGACAGCTCGTCCATGGTCTCACTCCAGTGTATGGGAAAGTAGTCAGTCACTCCTCGTGTTTGATGAATAACCGGTGAGCCGGTAGATAGCACAAAATTAGCTCTAAAATTACTACGCAATAGGCTAATTGTGTGTGAAGTGGATGAGTGTAAACTGAGCACAGCGCAAATCAAATAGCCGCGCTGTTTGTCTCTCAGAAATCAAAGCTTTGTCAAAAGTAAGCTAATACATCAATAATATACTGCATCATAAATATTTTCTACTATTTGATATGTTGTAAACCTTGCGAGATTATACAATAGGCGAAATGATACACAAATGGGTGAAAACTATGAAATGATCATGCAGCGCGTTCGTAAATCATATAGCCGTGTTTCACTTTTTTCACTAGCGAAATCAGCTTTATTAACTAAAACACTATATAATACACACTTTCTACTATTCAATGTCTTTTTAAATGTTTAAAACATTGTACGATATGACAAATTAATGAGTGCAAATGAGCACGGTAGCAAGTCAAATGTAGGACTATATTTTTTTTCCGCAGCCAAATGCCGCATGCCGGAGATCCGGCACAGTGCCGGAAAACTTTAAGCCCTGTATAGTGCTTGTGAGATTTTGTGTGGAACAGGCATCATGTGGTCAATGAATGGACTTTGGCTGGTCTTCTGAGACTAGCTTATTACAAGAACGCTTGATTCTGGTCACAAGACAAGGGTCTAATCAAAAGCACTGGAATGCAAAAAAGCCACACATTGCATATCAGGGTAAGAACAAGTGACCCAGTGGCACATAATTCAGATTAATAATTAAGGTGTGGAAGAATTCAAAGCTGTAAGTACATACAAGCATGCAATTGGTGCACACTATGATGCAAGTCTGCTTTTGATATCCATAAAGACTGTATGTGCTAGTATGTGTAACCAAGCATATCTATGAATGAATGCAAAAATATATTTAAAAATAAATAAATAATAAATGTAAAATGTGAATAATTCAATTATTTGATGAAATGTGTTAGAAGCCTTTAACTCTAAATTTAAGTCAAATGTAAAAAAAAGAAGAAAAACAATTCATTTACAATTATTTTAGGATTTTTTTTTGCATTTAATCCTGTTCTAGGTTTGTTCTAAACAAAATAAAACGGTGAACATGAAGAGGGTTTATGCACATTAGACTTAAACTAAAGATATGGCATCAACAAAAAGACATTTTCTGTCATTTCAACGAAATAATCTTCATGTTTTTGAGAGAGCTACTGTTATTCTTATTTCAGACATGACTGGATCAGCACCTTCCATTAAAAATTCACAGGAACACCCTCAACCCGCTGTGTGTCCCCGTTTGAGACTCACAACTGGTCATGTTTCTAGCAGAGCAGGTACAGGCCCTGGCGGAGGACAGTGTTCTATCAACACCACACGCTCATTCATCTCAGCAGATGGGCTGCTTTTCCTTGAGTGTGAGCTGTGAACATCAGTTCTGCTGTGTATGAGTGTGTCTGACCGTCCCTGAGCAACACATAAACTAGCCCAGCCCTGATTAAACACCACTTTCATCTGAAAACCAATGCAATAAACTGAATCGAACAATACAGTATCAAACGCATACCAAAAGGCTCATTGTCTCTCTAGAAATACTTCAACTTATGCATCTCTATATAGACACACACACACATTGAGCTTAACCCAGGGCTATCAACAGTTTTGTTAGAAAAATATATTTTTTATTAAAATGCTCTATAAACACACAATCTTCAGTGAATAACAATCAGTTCCTCACACAAAGCTATTGCATGACCGCTGAAGATTCAGGAGTCATATGGCCCATTTTTTTTTTGTACTGTCTTGTCATGTATGGAGACTAAACAGTCTTGACAATCACAATCCCCATGTTCTCATTCCTCATCCATCTCCTTTAGTATTACAAAGGAAAGAAATCTAGGGCTGTCAAGTGATTAAAATTTTAATCTAATTAATTACATGACTTGCCGATAATTAATCGCAAATTAATCCCTGAGAAATTACCCCCCAAAAAGATCCTTTAAAGTCATTATTGTGTTAGATGAGAAAAGCATTGAATCGACATTACAAAAAGTAGTTTTAGAAATAAATATTTGGATTCAACATAGAATTTATTACGCAAACATTTAAGGCTACAATGTTGCCATAAATATTTTTTTCTGAAGCTGCATCTGAAGTGGCATTTAAGTATATTTACACAGACTGTTTAATGCAGCTCAGAGGTTGCATGAATATGAATAAATGATACTGTAAATAAGAAACTAAAACCCCTAGTAGATGGAAGCAAGTTAGGCCGTGTTTACACTGCAGGTCTTGATGCTCAATTCAGATTTGTTGACGACCAGTTTACATCATCTTTTAAAAGTGACATCTATCCGATATCTGCATTTACACTATACATTTGGAGAAACAACCCAAGGTAAATGTACTGACCCCAAAAAGCTTAAAAAAATAAAAATGCTGTGATTTGCAATGGATGCAGACAAAATGATAATACAAGCCTTTGCTTTCCACACCATCTTTAAAAAGGTCAGCAAAACATCTTTTAAGGTGGAGAAAGAAAAAAAAAAAGAAAAAAAGGAGAACCCTCGTTGCAGCCTAGGCAAATGTAGCAATGAGTATATAGTATAGCTGTAATCGCCGTGGTTGGTGTCCACCTAAGTTGATGTTATTCGCCATGGTCACTTTTTCAATGACTCGCACTGACAGGAATATCCGATCTGTCCGCTTACATGGCAGACGCAAATGCATGTATCCGATTCATATCAAATATGAGGCCTGAAACTGTTCTGAAAATATTGGAATCCATGTGAATTTTTCCTGCTTACATGTTCTTGGGTTACATCCGATCTGTGCCACATAGGAGGAAAAATGTTTGGAACTGAGTCACTTGGACCATGTAATGTAAATGCGGCATTACTGTCTTAATGAGTGAGTCATTCAGTCATTCATTCAACTGATTCATTCAGGAACAAAGCAAGTGGCCATCTTTATGAATAGGTCACTGAATCAACTGCTCACTCGATTCGTTAAAAACCGCAGATTCATTCAATAATGAAACCCTGAGATGCACAACAGTTCTGCTGTGGCTTTGTTTGGAACTATTTTCATTGGCGAAATGAAGCAAAAACAGGCAATATTGTGTGATATTGCTAAACTATATCATGTGATATAAAAATAAGACAGCATTGTTTTTGCCCTCATATCTTGAATTTTTAGTGGCATTTTAACTGCATTCTAATATGCTTCATCACACAGTCAGTCGTTGCCCTGCATCATGTTCATAACTAAACTGCATGTAATGTTAGATGATGTACACGTCTAGACTGGGGCGGGGTGCATTAATAATTTAAATGCATTATTTTTTACATAATTAATCACACCAAATTAACATGTTAAATTGACAGCCCTAAAAAAATTAAAAAATTATTTTGCAAAGTAGCATTGCATTTTTTTTTTAAATTTAAAACAAAAACAAAAGAAAAAGGTTTTGTAGTTTCAATGGGGTTGCAACATAAAAAAAATAAATAAATAACTAAATAAATTAAAATATTAACAATTAAAGTATAATTAAATAAATAAATAGAGACTGCAGCATGAGTATGATATATATGTACTTCCGAATGACAGTTAAAGTGTGTGAACTGAGGTGGAGATGCACTCTGGGTATTCTCTCATTAGAAGAGACAGGACCTGTGCTCTCTGGTCACAGCTGTCTCTGACATGTCCTTATCTCTCCGCTCACAGCTGCTGGGCGGCAGGGACAGACACATCACCGCATTGACCCCACAGGATAAATGAACGCTCCCTGCAACACTGATAATACTGTCTTTTTTATTTAACTAGGGTTATAGTAATGCTGAACCCATGCACCTCTTTCCCTGTCAATTATGAAGTCTGGTAATAGCCAATGAGCAATTAAATTCACAAAGCCCTTGTTCTCTTCCCAATGGTGACAGGTACAGCATCTACCTAGAGCAGTGAGATTAACTAGAAGGTTCCAGACTACTGCTTTTGCTGAGCTGTCTATTATTCTAATGAAGAGGGCTGACAATAGCTCCACTCTAAAACATAGTAAGCTGCTTAACTAGGCAGCATTTTTTTTTTTTTAGATATCACAGAAGCAAAGGTAGGCAGGAATATTGTGCCCATGGCCAAATTTTAATGCAACATTACATTCTTTACAGAGGACGACACCCCAGAATGCATTGTGATGAGCTCAGTGAAGAGAATTGGAATATATTCCTATTTTGTTAAACAGCCAAATAGCCATATTTTATATATTTTATATATATATATATATATATATATATATATATATATATATATATATATATATTATACATACACACACACATTTTATAATTATATACAGTATGTACATAATTATATTACTATTATCTATATTTACAATAGTTTTGTAAGTGTAATTTCTATTTTTTAATAAATGATTTCATAAAAAATTAAAGAAATTGCCAACTGGTTAAACACTACAAAAACATTAAAATATTAAAAATGTAATAATTTATTATTATTTTTATATATATATATATATATATATATATATATATATATATATATATATATATATATATATATAAACATTTGATTATATTAAATGTAATTATTTATTAAATATTATATTAAATACTTTGTATATATTAATAATGATTGCAATATTTTTTAATTAACAGCTACAAACATCATTAACACTTGATGACATTAAGTGCAAATCATTACTGGCTCTGGGACATCCTTAAAACTGAGCAACTAGGATTCTATTAGTGTTGTTGCTGACACAGAGCATCAGTTAGGATGTCTATGTAATGCAGCAGACAGCAAAGCAGCTCACTAGGTTTTGGAACAGGGCTTATGTGTACATGTGTGTTTACATGCTACCAACTACAGTACCTTGCGATTTTGTCACTGCATGACATCGTAAGCAGCCGCTCCCCCTGTAGAACTCCGTCCCATGTCTGTATGGTGTTACTAGAGCGCACCGGGATGGTTCCCTCTCCAGACTCGATCTTGGTTCTCAGTTGACCCCTTGCCTTCCTGTTGGGGTGTCTGTCTCCCTGGTCTGAGGAGAACAGAGTTAAAGAAACATGTTAAAAGAATGAGGGGGCAATGTTAATCTAATTCAACTAAACAACAGATTTAATCAACCAATGAGAATAACACAGAAGAGTAATTGTTTTTTTTGCTTCAGCTGAATAATTTTATGACTTATGAAGTGACACTCAACAGCAGAATTAATCAGGCCACAAGGGGAGTCGACAAAGCCAGCTAATTAAAAACATTGATGAAATTTGTTTTTGAAACACTGTCAGACAGTCAAGTGAAATTAAAATGAAATGCGACCTGATCAGAAGAGGGCCCATACTGATCTTAATTGAACAACTATTCAGTTTTGATCATTAATTTTCCAACAAGTGTTTGAGTAAACTAAAGTCCTCATCCACTTCCCGCTAGATCATGTGTATAGAACTGAATAGTTTGATTTAAGACTCAGTTTCACCCTCTACGCCCGCCTCATGAGGAGAGAAGATCCGAGCATCTCCACAGGGCGACGTGCTGATGTAAAGATGAAACTGGACGTTGTCTTTGAGCCGGAAGCCACGTTTGTCACACTGCGTGAATATGGACTTTTGGTGCTCCTCTTTATTGTTGCTAAATTTAGAAATAAACAATAGAGATAAAAAAATAAAAAAATAAAAAAAAAATAAAATAAAAATCACATTTATCCCCCAGTTTTTTATCATGTACAAGTACATACAAAACTATTGCTTGCACAACCATATTGCAATTATTTTGGCATATTTGAACTTCAAGATGCTATGATAGCATTTATAGGTGTGGTCCGTATATATTACATATACAGTCAAACCAAAATTATTCAAGCACCTTGAACATTTAATTCATTATTACAGCTTATTCACAAAAAAAAAAAAAAAAGGTAATAAAATATGACAAAATCTCAGAGTTACACTGTGTCAGAAAATATTAATCTTAATTATGTCAGATATCACATGGTCAGGTCAAAGTGTCTGAATAATTTTGGTTCCAAATTTTGATCAATTTTACTGGTAGTCCACTGTATGAAGAATTTTTGGGTATAATATGTCACAGTTTACTTTATTTTGCCATCCTCACTTACATAAATGAACTATAGTGTCCTGCACCCACTAATAAAAATATATCAAAAATATTAAAAATGTCTGAATAATGTTTGGTTTGACTATATACCTCACATACACTGTTTTTTTTTTTGGAACCCCAGTCCACTTTAATTACATATAATAACACAATATTAAAAAACATGATTAACTAAAAAAAGTAAATATATCCATAAAAAATTATGATTATTATAGATTACATATTTCTTTTTCTCTCTCTCTATAAATATATATATATATATATTTATAGAGAGACACACTATATATATATATATATATATATATATATATATATAAAACCAAAATATGAAAATGTATCCATAATAAATTAATATTATAAGTTACATTCTCTCTCTCTGTATTTGTATCAGTGTTTGGTGTTTTAATACATTACAAAAGGCTATATCATGACTAATGTATAAATGCTCAATATATAATAATAATAATAATATTTATTATTATTATTATAATAAAACCACCAAACACTGTGATTTAATTAAATATATGCGCATATATCCATACTAAAATTTCATTATTAGATTTTAAATATATTTACATTTATTTTTATATTATATATTTTAATAAATATTTCAATATAGTTTAATAAATTGCAAAAGGCCATTTTTATGATTAATCACTATTCATTTTGCATCACTATCTAAAATGTATACAATAACAAAATGTTAAATTAAAACCTGTTTATGAGTTTAATTTCCCCTTCTGCTAGACTAAACATCATCCATCATGCTATGATGACAAATGAGACATACACAGACATGCAAGAGAGAGTAAAGACAGCGTCTCACCTTAAGAAATGCTCCAGCTGCATGTAGAGATACCTGATCAGAGAGCGACGAGCAATGATTTCAGCGTGACAATCGTTGAGCGCCAGGCCACGGTCGCTCATATACTCGCCGTTTATACATTTGGTACCCGTGGAGACGCAGATGACCTGAGCGTCCTTGACATCAGTGCCTGAGTTAAAAAGCAGGAGGAAACATACCAGGACTGACTACAGAACCAACAACAACATCAAAAAAAACACTCATTCACTCACTTACATGTGAAAACTATGTTACTGAAGTCTAGGAATATCTAGACTCTTAATGTAAAGTTTCTGGTTCTGATTCCTTGATTTAATTTTTTTCTTTTTTCTTTAGTAGTAAAAGTAAACTTCATTTCAAGTACACGAAACACCATCAGTCAGTGAGTGATTCATTAGGATGATTCAAAGAGATTACTAATGAGTTCT